>JAWMAR010003655.1:10000-72804 GCA_036785375.1 Leucoraja ocellata
AACGACCCAAAGACACGTAGAGAACAGAAATATTGCCGCCTCAGAATTGTCCTAAACCTAAATAAATCGGCAAATGATGCAGCACCTCTCCCTCCTCTCGTTCTCTCTCCCTCCATCCTTACTGATGTCACTCTCACTGGACTGTTACTTTCTCTCCTACCCTCTCTATTCCCCCTCTCTGGGCTGCCCTGTCTCCGTTCACTGATGGAGTGACACACAGTGGGATAGTACTGGTGGAGGGACAAAAATGGGGCAGAACTGATGCAGTGACACACTGTTGTGGTACTGATGGAGTGACACACTGTGGTGGTACTGATGGAGTAACACACTGTGGTGTAACTAATGGAATGACACACGGTGGTGGTACTGATTGAGTGACACTGTGGTGGTACTGATGGAGTGACACTGTGGTGGTACTGACGGAGTGACACTGTGGTGGTACTGACGGAGTGACACTGTGGTGATACTGACGGCGTGACTTACTGTGGTGGTGCTGATGGAGTGACACACTGTGGTGGTACTGATGGAATAACACACTGCGGTGGTACTGATGGAGTGACACTGTGGTGGCACTGATGGAGTAACACACTGTAGTGGTACTGATGGAGGGACACACTGTGGTGGTACTGATGGAGTGAAACACTGTGGTGGTACTGATGGAGTGACACACTGTTGTGATACTGATTGGAGTGATCACTCTACGGTGGTAACATCAAGCTGGGCTACAGGGTTAGACCACTACCACACCTGGGCCAGTCTGACCATATGTCCCTGCTCTTAATTCCTGCATATGCCCCACTCAGGAAAACCGCTCCTACTATTACAAAGACCATCACAACCTGGCCTGATGGTGCTTCTCAGCAGCTGCAGGACTGTTTCGACAGGACCAACTGGGAGGTGTTTGAACACCGGGACCTGGAGGTGTTCACAGACAGTGTACTCTGTTACATTAAAAACTGCACGGACACGGTCACAGTGGAGAAACGCATCCGGGTCTACCCCAACCAAAAGCCCTGGATGACCCGGGAGGTCCAGCGGCTGTTGAAAGAGAGGAACACCGCTTTTAGGTCTGGCGATAGGGCTTTATACAGCACGGCCCGAGCTAACCTGAAGAGAGGCATCAGAGAGGCCAAATCAAACTACAGATGGAAGATAGAGGACCACCTGGACAGTAATGACAGCAGGCAGGCGTGGCAGGGAATCCAGTATCTCACCAACTATAAGACCAACCTTGGAGCTGTTGAAGGTGACGCCTCGCTGGCAGAGGAGCTGAACCACTTATTTGCTCGCTTTGAAGTGGAGCCACCCGAGACAGCCACATCACAGCACATGGTCCACAGCAGCCTAACCCTCAAGATAGAAGAGCGTGAGGTGAGGCGCACGCTGCGGGCCATCAATCCAAGGAAGGCTACTGGACCTGACGGCGTCTCTGGACGCGTGTTGAAGGAATGCGCAGACCAGCTGGCTGGAGTCTGGACGAGGATTTATAACCAGTCTCTGGCACAGTCCACTGTCCCACCCTGTCTGAAGTCCTCCACCATAGTCCCCTTGCCCAAAAAAACCCACATCTCCAGCCTCAACGACTACCGGCCAGTCGCACTCACACCAGTGGTGATGAAGTGTTTTGAAAAACTGGTCCGGGGTCATATCACATCACTCCTGCCCCGAAGCTTTGACCCCCACCAGTTTGCGTACAGAACAAATAGATCTACAGAGGATGCTGTAGCCACAGCTCTTCATGCTGCACTGTCTCACCTGGAGCAGCGGGGGAGCTACGTGCGGATGCTCTTTGTGGACTACAGCTCTGCTTTTAATACCATCCTTCCCCACAAACTGGTGGACAAACTGGGGGACATGGGACTTCCACACTCCACCTGTACGTGGATAAATAGCTTCCTGTCGGGTCGCAGCCAGAGAGTCAGAGTGGGCCATCATACATCCACGGCCCTCAGCCTCAGTACCGGCTCTCCACAGGGCTGCGTACTGAGCCCCCTGCTCTACACCATCTACACACATGACTGCACCCCCGCCCACCACAGCAACACCATTGTCAAATTTGCGGATGACACTACGGTGGTGGGACTCATCTCCGGGGGGGGACGAGTATGCCTACCGGGATGAGGTGGAGCAGCTGACAGTGTGGTGTGAAGAAAATAACCTGCTCCTCAACACCTTAAAGACAAAGGAATTAATAATAGATTTTAGGAAGAATAAAACGGACATGGTACCATTGACTATCAGAGGGGGCTGTGTGGAGAGGGTGGCGGATTTCTGCTTCCTGGGAATCCGTATTGAGGAGGACCTGACGTGGAGCGTGAACACTGCGCTGCTGAAAAAGGTCCAGCAGAGACTGCACTTCCTGAGGGTGCTCAGGAAGAATAACATCACTCGGAGACTGCTGCTGTCCTTTTATCGGTGCTCCATTGAGAGCATACTAACATACTGTGTAAGCGTGTGGTGCACCAGCTGCACAGCGGCTCAGAGGAAAGCGCTCCAGAGGGCCATTGACAACGCCCAGAGGATTGTCGGCTGCCCTCTCCTTACGTTGGAGGACTTACACAGTTCCCGCTGCACCAAAAAATCCCAGAGTATCATAAAGGACATTTACCACCCCGGACACTCCCTGTTTGAACTGTTGCCATCAGGCAGACGGTACAGATCTACAAGGACAAGGACGAACAGACTAAAAAACAGTTTTTACCCCACTGCTATAAAATCACTAAATGTAGCCGCCAAGGAACGCAGGGGCGAGACATACTAAGGGACTGTGGTACACTGTGAAATCGACAGAAGGACGGAGGGTTGGGTGTTCATGCGTGCTATTTTCGTGATATTTATTTTAGTTGTTTATCTTTTAATATTTTATCTTGTATGTATCTTTAGCTTTTAAAAATGTTTGAATGGTGCACTGACTGGCTGACATTTTTAAATTTCGTTGTACATGGTTCATGTTACAATGAAAATAAAGAAACTATTCTATTCTATTCGATTCTATTCTATTGATGGAGTGACACACTGTGGTGGTACTGTTGGAGTGACACACTGTGGTGGTATTGATGCAGTGACACACTGTGGTGGTACTGATGGAGGGACACACTGTGGTGGTACTGATGGAGTGACACACTGTGGTGGTACTGATGGAGGGACACACTGTGGTGGTACCGATGGAGTGACACACTGTGGTGGTTCTGTTGGAGTGACTTACTGTGGTGGTGTTGATGCAGTGACACACTGCGGTGGTACTGATGGAGGGACACACTGTGGTGGTACTGATGGAGTGACACACTGTGGTGGTAATGATGGAGTGACACACTGTGGCGTAGTACAGATGGGCTGACATTCTGTGGGTAGGACTGATGGAAGTGACACTGTGGGGCAACACTGTTGGAATGACACTGTGAAATAGTACTGATGGAGTGACACACGGTGGGGTAGTTCTATTGGAATGATGAACTGTGAGGTTGTCGTGATGGAGTGACACAGTGCGGCTAGTACTGATGTAATGACGCGCTGTGGGGTAGTACTGAAATAATGACATGTTGTGCTCGTAACTATGGAATTACACACTGTGGGAAAGTCCTGATGAAATGACACATTGTGCTGTAGTACTGATAGAGAGACACATATGTAATGATATATTCAAGGGCAGTGCTGATGGAGTGACACTCTTTCGGGTATTACTGATGTAGTGACACATTCTATGGTACTGCTGATGGAGGGAAACATTGTGGGGTAGTACTGATGGAATGACACTGAGGTGCAGTACTGATGGTGTGACACTCTGGGGACGTAGAGATGGACAGACACTCTGGGGTGGTACATTTGAAGTGACAAACAGTGTGGGGTAATACTGGTGGAGTAATACACTGTGTGTTAGTGCAGATGGAATTACACACGTAGTACTGATGGAGTGACTTACCGAGGAGGAGCATTGATGGAGTGTCACATTGGGGTGATACTGATGGAGAGATACACTATGGCGCATTACTGATGGGGTGACATATTGTGGAGTGGTACACATGTAGCACTAATGAATTGATAAAATGTATGGTAGTACAAATGGAGTGACACTCTGTAGCGTAAATACACACACAATGCTGAAGTAAATCAGCTGGACAGGCAGCATCACTGGAGAGAACGAATCGGTGACGTTTTGGGGCGAGATCCTTCTTCAGACTGATGTCACATGAGAGGGCGTGGCAGAGATACAATGTAGTCGGAGACAGTACGACTGGTGGGAGAACTGGGAAGGGGAAGAGGATGAAGAAAGATGGAAAGCAAGGGATACTTGAAGATAGAGAAGTCAATGTTCATACCGCTGGTGTGTTAGCTACCCAAGCGAAATACGAGGTCCTGTTCCTCCAATTCGCGCTGGGCCTCAGTCTGACAATGGAGGAGGCCCAGGACACCACGCTATGTGGTTGTCCTGATGGAGCGGCATAGTTTGGTGAAGTGCTGATGGAGCAACGCAATGTGGAGTAGTATTGATGGGGTGACACATTGTGGGGTAGTACTGATGTATGACATATTCTAGAGTAACTCTGGTGGATGGACACACTTTGGGGGCAGTAGTGATGGAGTGACATATTGTGCGATAATACTGCTGGAATGATAACCTGTCAGGTAGTTCTGATGGTGACACATTGTGGGGAGGTTCTGATAGGGTAACATACAGTGGGGTATAACTGATGGAGTTTCACACTGTCGAGTTGTACGGATGTAGTGATACACTGTGGAGTAGTGCTGAAGTGGTCACAGACTGTGGGGTATTTCTGACAGGAGTTTCACATGAAGAAAGACTGGATAGACTCGGTTTGTACTCGCTAGAATTTTGAAGATTGTGGTGGGATCTTATAGAAATTTACAAAATTATTGAGGGGTTCGACAGGCTGGATGCAGGAAGTTTATCCCCGATGTTGGGGAAGTCCAGAACTAGGGGTCACAGTTTAAGGATAAGGGGGAAATGTTTTAGAACCGAGATGAGGAAAACAGTTTTCACACAGAGAGTGGCGAATCTCTGGAATTCTCTGTTACAGAAGGTAGTTGAGGCCAGTTCATTCGCTATATTTAAGAGGGAGTTAGATACGGCCCTTGTGGCTAAAGGAATCAGGGGGTATGGGAAGAAAGCACGGATGGGATACTGAGTTGGATGATCAGCCATGATCATAATGAATGGCGGTGCATGCTCGGAATGGGGCGAATGGCCTACTCCTGCATCTATTTTATATGTTTCTATGTTTCCATTTTAGACTGTTTGTTATATTGTCGGTGGGATTTATGACATGTTTTGGGAGGTTAGCTGCTTGCGCAGAAGTTTCGTTTTTAGATTAGTTTGGAGACCATGGGGAACGTTAACCCTTCTTCCATGTAAGGTAATGTAAAACATGTAAGAGCCACATGTAAGAACATGTAAGAGCCACATGTAAGAACATGTAAGAATGTGTAAGATTATGCGGGCCATGCCGCGTCCATGGGAGATCTAAAGGAGATCTTGCCAGTGTTACGGAGACACGAGGAGTTTATTAATGTCTCAATAATAAGATAGAGTTCGAAGAAGATTACAGTAACGATTCGGAAGAAGGATGTATTTCACTGTTTTCCATCAACAATAAAGCCTTTATTCATCAAAAGACTGTGTTTTGAAGTCATATCTGAGAAGAAGGTCTGAAGGTCTCTGTGAGTTGGCTTGCATGTGTTCAGAAGACACCCCCCTTTCAACCATTCTCATCCAAATAGCGGCCAGGGTGCTAATTAACTGAACGATATGATACTCTACCGCTACATTAAGTAGAAGGATACGTCCGGCGGGGATTAAATACCAGTCCCAGAGAGAGGGACAGAAGAATGAATCGAAGCGAAGAAGGCCAAGACCTCGGAGAGGCACAGCCAGAGAAGGACGACCAGGCTAAGACCTCGGAGAGGCAGAGCCAGAGAGGACTGGTTACAGTCATTGAACTGAATAAGAAATGCAGTCCCAGGGAAGTGGACAAAAGATTGTTTAAAATTCTCGGAGAGGTTTGAGCCAGACGAAAGTGGTTCCAGAAGGAACTAGATCTCGGTCTGAGGAGCCTAGAGGTCTATCTACAGCATCGAGACATATCACTGTATTTGTGAGTACAAATCGATTCTTACTCTTTGAATTAAAACCACGGTTTTAATTAAAATACTTCTGTAACGGAGCTCAGAAGTTGTTTTCTCCAGCGTGTCTGGGGAAAGTAGACCTACCTTGCATTGTTTTCAGTAGCTCCTGATAATTGCATTACATTGCATTAGAGGCACGTTAAGCACCTGGTCTTAGAGAGATCTTCTCTGCATTATCAGTATGTTTTTAGTTTTGGTAGAAATTGCTGATTAAAAAACAAAGCCACAGCTAATAGTACAGATGTGTTCGACTAATTTAAAGACTTGGCAATCTGACACAACCTCTTTAAAATCATGAATTTAGAAGAAGATGAAGGCAGAGCGATGTCAGAAGAACCACGTGGTGGTGAAGAAAGAACTAGACAACTTGAAGAAACAGATATTTCACATGCTGCCTGTCGGAGGGAAACCGAGAAAGAGAGAAATGAATTATGGCTGCAGGTGACCAGATTAATTGATACAAATAAATAACTAATGTAATCAGAACAGAACGTGATCAAGGTGAAATCTAATATGAGCCAACTATGGAACGTCTACCAGGAGGTTGGAAAGAAACAGAAGGTACTGCTGTGTTCAGTCCTGTCTTGGGAAGGACGCAGACGTCATACCCAGGGGGGTGAAGACAGGAAGGAGATATTCAATGGGTTCAAGAAAAATGCAGGTAAGTGGTTATCTGAAATTATGTCACACGTGACGAGCTTTGTAGCTGGAAGTGCGAAGCAACAAGGTGCCAGAATGGAAGATGAATTTAGACGTCGAGATAGTATCTCGAATGCATCTTCACGAAAATCAGGCCGCAGATTTTGTTGCTCAGTCAGTTCGGTTTCGAGGGCTTCTGCTCAATTGAGAGCAAAAACTGATTTAGCTGCGCTCTCAATGGAAGCGGATGCCATGAAGAAAAAACATGAGCGGGCGAGAGATGAGGCGACGTCAAGAAGAGATGGTGTTACAGCTAGAAGAGAGAACACATAAGATGGCACGACAGCAAGAAGAGATGAAGCAAGAGAAGACGACAGAGAGGAACAGATGAAGCGACAGCAGGAACAATTGGAATTAGCCACAAAGATGGCGGTGGCCAAAACCAGGAAGGACATACTCGATGGAGTGGGATCAAGATGCAGCTCTAGTTCATCGAGGACGATGAGCTCTGGACCAAGAAGAAAAACAGCTCTTTATAAATTAGCAGTTGGATCAATTCCATAATCGAGGTCCACTGGTTTTATACGCTTTGGAAACTCATAGGAACAGAGGAAGATGGGTAAAACTTAATCACAGCAAATGAGTGCTACATTGAAACCTATGACTATTGGAGCGTCTGTGGATGCTCGAGACAATCCATGCTATGTGGAGGCCTGGTGCACAGGCTCGGGCAAGCCAGTTTGAATCACAGAGGCCTGTTTATCAACGTGGAGTCAAGAGAAGGGAATCAGGATGCATTATTGGCACTGTTGAATAGACAATCTGAATTCAACGAGTTTATAGCTCGACAAAATACCTCTCTCATTTTACCACCAGTAGAAATTCCTACGTATGCTGGAGATCCTTTGGAGTATGAAACTTTTTTTAAGGGCACTAGAGGAGGTATTAGAGATGAAAGTTAAGGATGAAAAAGAGCGCTTACGATTTCTAGTGAAGTACACAAAAGGAAGTTTGAAGGTCCTTGTAGAAAGTTGTCAGATGGAGCCCGGCAGCTAGGTATATAGAAAGGCGAGAAGATTACTAAAGGAACATGTTGGTGACGAATCAATCAATCAATCAATCAATCAATCAATCAATCAATCAATCAATCAATCAATCAATCAATCAATCAATCAATCAATCAATCAATCAATCAATCAATCAATCAATCAATTAATCAATCAATCAATCAATCAATCAATCAATCAATCAATCAATCAATCAATCAATCAATCAATCAATCAATCAATCAATCAATCAATCAATCAACCAATCAATCAATCAATCAATCAATCAACCTTTATTGTCATCTTGAAATGCAACAGCTGTACAGTGCAAAATGAAAAGACGTTTCCCAGGGAATACCGGAGCATCGCACGTGAAACTTAAAACATTTCACACATAATAACAGTAAAAAACACACAGCAATCCAGACCCTGATGAAACAGTATAAATAGTTAAAAACAGGTTATTCAGCAACATTAAAATACAGTAAAACCGATCCTTAAAATGTCCAGGGCAGCTGATTTGAGTGGCCAGTGGCAGTTAGTAAAATGTCCGTGCCAAGCCGCAGAACCAAGTGACTGTGAGTACAGAGTGACTGTTTAGCAGCCTCACAGCTTGTGGCAGGAAGCTGTTTAGCAGTCTTGTAGGCCGGGCTTTGATGCTACGGTATCCCATGCCTGATGGCTGGAGATCCAGGTGTATGTGGAGGGGGTGCAGTTTGTCCTCAGCTATTCTCAGAACTGTCTTCCGACAGCGGCTCTGGAACAGTTCTTGTACCGAGGGTAGGGGACGCCAATGATCCTCACTGCTCCCCACACTACCCTCTGCAGAGCCCTCCTGTCTGAGCTGTTACAGTTGGAATACTCCGTGTTTATACAGAAGGAGAGTACAGACACTACCGTGCCCCTGTAAAAAGTCCTGAGGATGTTGGTGGGGAGTGAGGCCTGTTTGAGTTTCCTCAGGTAGTGCAGTCGCTGATGGGCCCGTTTTCCAATGCCAGTGATGTTCCTGGACAAGGTGAGACTGTCTGTAATTTGCACACCGAGGAACTTTATGCTCTCCACTCTCTCCACTGTGGTGCCACTGATGTTGAGGGGTGTGTGTTTTGCCTGCGACCTCCTCGACAACCTTCTCTTTCGTTTTGTCGACATTTAATTCTAGATTGTTTTTGCCGCACAAGTCCACTAGTTGTTTTACTTCCTCCCTGTACATTGATTCATCCTCTCCCCTGATGAGTCCCACCACTGTGGTGTCATCCGCGAATGTTATGATCTTATTCTCCCTGAATCTGGCAGCACAGTCATGTGTGAGCAATGTGAACAACAGCGGGCTGAGCACACAGCCTTGAGGGGAGCCGATGCTCAGCGTGATTGAGCCCGAGGTATTCTTGCCAACACGGACTGACTGCGGTCTCTCTGTCAGAAAGCCCAGGATCCAGTGACACAGGGTGGTGTTGAGGCCCAGCAGGGTTAGTTTCTCCACAAGTCTCTGTGGGACGATGATGTTAAACGCTGAGCTGAAATCAATGTACAGGATTCTGGCGTATGTGTTTTTGTTTTCCAGATGCGTGAGTACTGTGTGCAGCGTGGTAGAGATGGCATCCTCTGTAGAACGGTTGGGGTGATAGGCAAACTGGAGGGGGTCTAACGATGAGGGGAGGCTGGCAGTAATGTGAGGTTTCACCAGGCGTTCAAAGCACTTCATTATTATTGGGGTCAGGGCGATAGGGCGGGAGTCATTTAGGCAGGCCACAACTGGTTTATTTGCTATTGGGATTACAGAGGATTACGAATGCATACATTGAAAAGGCCCATGCTTGGAAATAAATCAAACCAGAAGATGGGGAAAAATTGAGTGAATGTGCAATATTTCTGAGAGAATGTAGCAGCTCGATGAAAAAGCTTGGCTACATGGAGGAAATGAATCATCATTAACAAGTTGTCCAGAAGAATGAGAGAAAAGTGGAGAGATAGGGCAGAAGAAGAATGATAAAAGAGCCAAAAAGTAGCCAGGCTACCAGACCTGGTGGAATGTTTAGAAAGAGAAGTATAGTACATGTTAAACTCATACCACGGAACTATTGAAGAAGCCAAACCACTTGCAACTTATAAAAGTTCTACTTTTACCAAAACTAAACAAAAGACAGGGCCTAAGAAAAGCAATGTTGCTACCACTATAATACCTAAGAAGGCGTTGGTTGGTACCAGAGAGGATGCACCAACTATTAAGAAGGGATTTTTTTCCGTTTTGTGATGACGTGGGCCACAATGTGATGAAGTGTTGTAAATTCAAAGAGAAGAAATATGAAGAAAATATAGACTTTTTAAAAATGAGTGATTTGCTGTTCCCAGTGAAGTCATCAAACTATTATCAACCATCCCTGCTGATAATTACAGAATCAATGAACAAAATCAGTTCCCCAGTTGTTTGACTATTCACCGGGTGGAAGAAGTCTCACAATCCCCGCCATCTCTCATCATTCATTATAGGTGACAATATTTACAGAGATTAATTCAACATTATTTATCCTTATCGCATCGACTCACCTTACATCCCAAATATTTCATACAGTAGGGATCAGAAATCCCTACTCCTGAGGCTGCCAAACACCATTCCCACCTTGAGGCTATTGCTCACCTCATCCCTGAACTCGACCCTGGTGCACAAATTCTGCTCCTTCTTGGTCGAGATGTCTTGCAGGTCCACAAAGTAAGAGACCAACATAATTGTCCAAACAATGCTCCCTATGCCCAAAGACTCGACCTTGGCTGGGTCGTAGTTGGAGACGTTTGTTTGGGTGCTGCTCACCATATAACCATATAACTATATAACAATTACAGCACGGAAACAGGCCATCTCGGCCCTACAAGTCCGTGCCGAACAACTTTTTTTCCCTTAGTCCCACCTGCCTGCACTCATACCATAACCCTCCATTCCCTTCTCATCCATATGCCTATCCAATTGATTTTTAAATGATACCAACGGACCTGCCTCCACCATTTCCACTGGAAGCTCATTCCACACCGCTACCACTCTCTGAGTTAATAGGTGCCCCCTCATGTAACCTCTAAACTTATGTCCCTTAATTCTGAAGTCATGTCCCCTTGTTTGAATCTTCCCTATTCTCAAAGGGTAAACCTTGTCCACATCAACTCTGTCTATCCCTCTCATCATTTTAAATACTTATATCGACCCCCCTTAACCTTTTGCGCTCCAGAGAATAAAGACCTAACTTATGCAACCTTTCTCTGTAACTTAGTTGTTGAAACCCAGGCAACATTCTAGTAAATCTCCTCTGTACTCTCTGCATTGTGTTGACATCCTTCCTATAATTAAGCGACCAAAATTGTACACCATACTCCAGGTTTGGTCTCACCAATGCCTTGTACAATTTTAACATTACATCCCACCTTCTATACTCAATGCACTGATTTATAAAGGCTAGCATTCCAAAAGCTTTTTTATCAACCTATCAATATGAGATTCCACCTTGAAGGAACTATGCACGATAATTTCCAGATCCATCTGTTCAACTGTATTCTTCAATTCCCTACATTTACCATGTACGTCCTATTTTGATTTGTCCTGCCAAGGTGTAGCACCTCACATTTATTAGCATTAAACTCCATCTGCCATCTTTTAGCCCATTCTTCCAAATGGCCCAATGGTATGCAATGCATATCCCTTTGCACTGGCCCGTGGCCCTACGCGTGCAGGTCGTCAAATACACATCTCAGTGTTTTTACACGTGATAGGCCTCCCTTCTCTCTTGCCTTCTCTGCCATCGTGTTCACATGAGATGTCACTTAATGAGTCAATTTATTTCCTTTTCCTTTTCAATCCTTTAATGCATTCTCTAAATGCCCCCCAATTATTGACACTTTAAGAGTCATGGAGTCATGGAGTCATAGAGTGATAGATTGTGGAAACAGGCCATTCGGCCCAACTTGCCCACACCGGACATACACTGCTCCCACCTGCCTGCGCTTATCCCTCCAAACCAGACCTATCCATGTACCCGTTTAAATGTGTCTTACGTGTTGTGACAGTCCACGTCTCAGATACCTCATCTAACAGCTTGTTCTACATACCCACCACCCTTAGTGTGAAAAGGTTACCCCACGAAATCCAATTAAATATTTCCCCCTTAATCTGGAACCTATGTCCGCTGGTCCTCGATTCCCCTAATCTGGGCAAGCGTGTGAATCTACCTATTCTAGACAGCTCATTCATATCGACAGCTCTATAAGGTCACCCGTCATCCTCCTGCGCACCAAGGAATAGTGATCCAGCCTCCTCAACCTCTCCCTGTAGCTCGCACCCACTAGTTCTGGCAATAATGTCGTAAATCTTCTCTCAGACTTTTCAAACTTGACAATATATTTCTTATAACATGGTGTCCAGAACTGAGCACAATATACTAAATGCATTGTCACAAACGTATTATACAACTGACACATAACCTCATAAATTTATATACACATACTTTATCGAATAGTTGGGATGTAGTTAAAGTAGATTTTAAAGAAAGCACCGAGTGTGAGAGCGGTGATTACTGAATCAGCCTTACGTCCCCATTAAAACATATTGAGGGTGGTGATGTGAGACGGACACGAGACACACAAGGTCGACGCAGTGGCGCATGTAGTAGAGCTACTGAATAATAGCGCCAAAACTCTGGGTTCGATTTTGACCGTGTGCTATCTGTTTTGCGTTTGCACCTACTGTTTGCCTCCCCGTAAGTTCCTCCAATTGCTTCGGTTTCGTCTCTCCTCCCGAAGACATTAGGCTTTGCAGGTTATATGGATTCAATGATAACACCCATTGTGCGCCGAGAGTGGACGCGAGCGTGGCATAATAATGTTTTCATACATATTCATGTATATGTTAATGAGTTGGTGTTCAATATAAATAGAGAATGTTGGGTAGTGAACGTCTCTCTCGTGATCCAGGCAACCTGCGAGTAATTAGTTATTCATTCTGGCGTCCGGAATATAACACAATTGGCGACGTGGATAGGATATAATTTGTAAACTCATCGTTTAAATACAGTACAGGACTTTTGTGTAACATGCAGTATTGTTTAACATTTTAAACTGTACATACGTAGTTGGGTCGCAGTTGTTTGCGGGTCGGACACGATAGGTTGCAGATCCTTCTCCTTCTCCTTCTCCGCAGGGGACTGTAGTTTAAAGCAGCAGCTGGACAAATCGTCGATAGTTTGTCAGTCTCTCTCTATTTTGTGTCTGCGTGGCAAGATGCTGCCCTTATCATTCTGTAAGATTTGTTTTTGTCGAGTTGCTCAAGTTGAATAGCCTTTGTACAGCTACGTTTTATGGGAATTGATACACCAGAACAGAGAGGAAATCAGTTTTTTTTTAACGGACTTAAAAAAAAGAGAATCACACGACGCAGCGTCCACGGGCAACATCGGAAACCTTGGCATTTTTGCAAGTGTAGAGAGCCGATAGCTCCTATGTGGAGAGAGCAAACATGTTTTACACCCCAAACCATATATTGGAGATTAGTGGCGAAGGAGAGATAGTGACTGATACAAATAAGGCAGTTTACGGACGCATGAAAGCGATTCAGCTCACGGAGATCGGGACCAGTGATCACAATATCATTAGTTTCAATACAATTATGGAAAGGGTCAGAACTGGACCTATGGTTGATATTTTTGATTGGAGAAAAGCTAACTTTGAGGAGATACGAAAGGATTTAAAAGGAGTAAATTGGAACAGTTTGTTTTATGGGAAAGATGTGGAAGATAAATGGAGGACATTTAAAGGTGAAATTTTAAGAGTACAGAATCTTTATGTCCCTTTTCGGTTGAAAGGAAATAGTAAAAATTGGAAAGAGCCATGGTTTTCAAGGGAAATTGGACCCCTGGATCGGAAAAAGAGCGAATTTACAATAATTATAGGCAGCATGGAGTAAATTGGGTGCTTAGGTAAATTAGGTGCAGTATAAAGAAGAGGAAGTACTGACACTTTTGAAAAATATAAAAGTGGATAAGTCTCCAGGTCCGAACAGCATATTCCTTAGGACATTGGGGGAAGTTAGTGTAGAAATAGCAGGGGTTATGACAGAAATATTTCAAATGTCATTAGAAACGGGAATAGTGCCGGAGGATTGGTGTACTGCGCATGTTGTTCCATTGTTTAAAAAGAGGTCTAACAGTAAACCTAGCAATTATAGACCTGTTAGTTTGACGTCAGTGGTGGGCAAATTAAAGGAAAGGATACTTAGAGATATTTTATATAAGCATCTGGATAAACAGGGTCTGATTGGGAAGTGTCAACGTGAATTTGTGCCTGGAACGTCATGTTTGACTAATCTTCTTCAATGTTTTGAAGAGGTTACTCGGGAAATTGATGAGGGTAAAACAGTGGATGTTGTATATATGGACTTCAGTAAGGCCTTTGACAAGGTTCCTGGCGGATGGTTGGTTAAGAAGGTTCAATTGTTGTGTATTAATGGTGGAGTAGCAAGATGGATTCAACAGTGGATGAATGGGAGATGTCAGAGTGTAATGGTAGATGTTTGTTTGTCAGGTTGGAGGCCAGTGACCAGTGGGGTGCCACGGGGATCTGTGTTGTGTCCACTGCTGTTTGTCATGTACATCAATGATCTGGATGATGGTGTTGTAAATTGGATTAGTAAGTATGCAGATGATTATACTAAAATAGGTGGGGTTGCGGGTAATGAAGTAGAGTTTCACAGTCTACAGAGAGATTTATGCCAGTTGGAAGAGTGGGCTGAAATATGGCAGATGGAGTTTAATGCTGATAAATGTGTGAGGTGCTACATCTTGGCAGGACAAATCAAAATAGGACGTAATAGATAGCGGAATCAGACTTCCCTTCTTACTGGAGATCCCGCAACAAGAAAGCTGTTCACTGTACCTCGCTACACGGGACAATAAACTACACTCAACTCAAGTGCTCTATTTTGACTTAGGAAATTTCAACTTTAAAATGATGAGAGGGATAGACAGAGTTGATGTGGACAAGGTTTTCCCTTTGAGAGTAGGGACGATTCAAACAAGGGGACATGACTTGAGAATTAAGGGACTGAAGTTTAGGGGTAACATGAGGGGGAACGTATTTACTCAGAGAGTGGTCGCTGTGTGGAATGAGCTTACAGTGAAGGTGGTGGAGGCAGGTTCGTTTTTATCATTTAAAAATAAATTGGATAGTTATATGGATGGGAAGGGAATGGAGAATTATGGTCTGAGCGCAGGTATATGGGACTATGGGAGATTATGTGTTCGGCACGGACTAGAAGGGTCGAGATGGCCTGTTTCCGTGCTGTAAATTGTTATATGGTTATATGGTTATATGGTTTCAAGAGAGAGCTCAATACAGCTCTTAAAGATAGCGGAGTCAGTCTTCCCGTCTGACTGGAGATCCCGCAACAAGAAAGCTGTTCACTGTACCTCGCTACACGGGACAATAAACTACACTCAACTCAAATGCTCTATTTTGACTTAGGAAATTTCAACAGAGTGGAACAAACGTACACGCGTGAAGATTCATTCGTTCAAACTCTAGCGATAAACGTAACTTTAAAACATTATAGAAAACATTCTCAAGTGTGTGTTAATGTAAGTGTTTTGAGAGAGACAGAAGGGGAGAGAGAGAGAAGGAAGATAGAGAGAGAGGGGAGAGAGAGAGGGGAGAGAGAGAGGGGGTGGGAGAGGGGAGACAGAGAGAGAAGAGAGGGGGTGAGAGAGAGAGAGGGAGAGAGAGAGAGAGGAGTAAGAGAGGGGAGAGAGAGAGAGGAGAGAGAGAGAGAGAGAGAGAGGGGAGAGACAGGGAGAGACAGGGAGAGGGGGAAAAGAGTTTGATTTAGTTTTTTGTTTAGTTTATTATAGTTTAGCTGACTTTAGTTTATAAATTCATTCATATTTTCCGCCTCTGTGCCCTCCTTTCCTCTCAATACCTCCTTCCCGCCCAATGGGTGCTCTGCCGGGGAAGAACCTGGCGTCAGCAGGACTCCAGTGGTGAGATTAAGGAAGGATGGAAGATTGGCCAACTATGGAGGTTGACAACAAAATGGCCGCCATCAGGGTATGCAGGGCTGCCAACTCTCACGCTTTGAGCGTGACACTCACGCATTTCAGCCAATTCTCACGCCCTCGCACTGAAGACAGAATTCTCACGCTGACAGGCTGTCTTCAGACCCTGCACAGCAAAGATCCTATAGTGGGGCTATAGGATCTTTGCTGCACAGTTTGTCTGAAGTTGCCAAAAGCGACGTCAATTCAAGATGCGAAAAGCGAGAAAAATTCAGGATGCATGAAGTGACGAAATTTGAACATATGGGGAGCGCCGAAATTTCCGCACACAAAAAGCGACGAAAATTCAGCATGCGAAAAATGACAAAACATCAGGACGCATAAAGTGACGAAATTTCAGAACGTGAAAAGTGACGACCTTTCAGCGCACGAAAAGCGGCGAAATTTCAGCACATGTAAAGTGACGAAATTTCGGAATATGAAAAGCAACTAAATTTCCGCATAAGAAAAGCGCCAAAATTTCAGCATGCGAAAAGCGACAAAAATTCAGTACGCGGAAAGAGAGGAACATTCAGGTCGTTAAAACCAACGAAAATTCTACATGCGTAAAGCGACGAAAATGCGGCATGTGAAAAGCGACGAAACATCAAGACGCATAAGATGACAAAATTTCAGAACGTGAAAAGCGACAAAATTTCAGCACACGAAACGAGACAAAATTTCAGGAATTGAAAAGCAACAAAATATCAGCACACGAAAAGCGACGAAAATTCAGCACTCAAAAAATTCCGAAATTTCAGAACATGAAAAGTGAAGAAATATCAGCACACTAAAAGCACTGAAATGTCAGCACTCAAAAAGCGACAAAAATTGCTCACGTGAAAAGCGATGAAATTTCAGAACATGGAAAGCAACGAAGTTTGAGCACATGAAGAGCGCCGAAATTTCAGCACACAAAAAGCGACGAAAATTCAGCATGTCAATAGCGATGAAACACCAGGACAAATAATTCAACAAAATTTCAGAACGTGAAAAGCGACGAATTTTCAGCTGACAAAAAGTGACGAAATTTCAGGGTATGAAAAGCGACGAATTTCAGCCTACTAAAGGCGGCGAAAATTTACCATGCGAAAAGTGATGAAAATTCAGCACATGAAAGGTGACGAGCCGTCAGGACAATAAATGCGACGAAAATTCAAATTACCAAAGCGACGTAAATTCAAGATGCAAAAAGCGACAAAATTTGAGCACAGGAAATGCTCCGAAATTTCAGCACACAAAAAGCGACGAAAATTCAGCATGCGAACAGCGACAAAACATCAGGAAGCCAAAGTGTCAAAATTCCAGAACGTGAAAAGCGACGAAATTTCAGGACGCATAAAGCGACGAGATATCAGGACATGAAAAGTGACGGAATTCCAACACGTGAAAAGCGGCGAAATTTCAGCACACAAAAAACCACGAAAATTCAGCATGCGAAAAGCAACATCAGGAAACATAAAGCGACGAAATTTCAGAACGAGAAAAATGGCGAAATTTCACCACACGGAAAGCGACGAAAATTCAGCATGCAAAAGGCGACAAAAATTCAGCAAGTCCCCGAGGATTGGCGTACTGCGCATGTTGTTCCATTGTTTAAAAAGGATTCTAAGAGTAAACCTAGCAATTATAGACCTGTTAGTTTGACTTCAGTGGTGGGCAAATTAATGGAAAAGATACTTAGAGACAATATATATAAGCATCTAGATAAACAGGGTCTGATTAGGAACAGTCAACATGGATTTGTGCCTGGAAGGTCATATTTGACTAATCTTCTTGAATTTTTTGAAGAGGTTACTAGGGAAATTGACGAGGGTAAAGCAGTGGATGTTGTCTATATGGACTTTAGTAAGGCCTTTGACAAGGTTCCTCATGGAAGGTTGGTTAAGAAGGTTCAACTGTTGGGTATAAATGCAGGAATAGCAAGATGGATTCAACAGTGGCTGAATGGGAGAAGCCAGAGGGTAATGGTGGATGGCTGTTTATCGGGTTGGAAGCAGGTGACTAGTGGGGTGCCTCAGGGATCTGTGTTGGGTCCTTTGTTGTTTGTCATGTACATCAATGATCTGGATGAAGGTGTGGTAAATTGGATTAGTAAGTATGCAGATGATACCAAGATAGGGGGTGTTGTGGATAATGAAGAGGATTTCCAAAGTCTACACAGTGATTTAGGCCATTTGGAAAAATGGGCTGAAAGATGGCAGATGGAGTTTAATGCTGATAAATGTGAGGTGCTACACCTTGGCAGGACAAATCAAAATAGGACGTACATGGTAAATGGTAGGGAATTGAAGAATACAGTTGAACAGAGGGATCTGGGTATAACCGTGCATAGTTCCTTGAAGGTGGAATCTCATATAGATAGGGTGGTAAAGAAAGCTTTTGGTACGCTAGCCTTTATAAATCAGAGCATTGAGTATAGAAGCTGGGATGTAATGTTAAAATTGTACAAGGCATTGGTGAGACCAAATCTGGAGTATGGTGTACAATTTTGGTCGCCAAATTATAGGAAGGATGTCAACAAAATAGAGAGAGTGCAGAGGAGATTTACTAGAATGTTGCCTGGGTTTCAACAACTAAGTTACAGAGATAGGTTGAATAAGTTAGGTCTTTATTCTCTGGAGCGCAGAAGGTTAAGGGGGGACCTGATAGAGGTCTTTAAAATGATGAGAGGGATAGACAGAGTTGATGTGGACAAACTTTTCCCTTTGAGAATAGGGAAGATTCAAACAAGAGGACATGACTTCAGAATTAAGAGACAGAAGTTTAGGGGTAATATGAGGGGGAACTTCTTTACGCAGAGAGTGGTGGCGGTGTGGAATGAGCTCCCAGAGGAAGTGGTGGAGGCAGGTTCATTGGTATCATTTAAAAATAAATTGGATAGGCATATGGATGAGAAGGGAATGGAGGGTTATGGTACGAGTGCAGGCAGGTGGGACTAAGGGGAACAAAATTTGTTCGGCATGGACTTGTAGGGCCGAGATGGCCTGTTTCCGTGCTGTAATTGTTATATGGTTATATGGTTAAAAGCTATGAAATATCAGCACACGAAAAGCGATGAAAATTCAGCATGCAAAAAGTGACGACGTATCAGCATGCAAAAAGTGACGAAATTACAGGATGCATAAAGCAACATAATTTCAGGACATGAAAAGCAACAAATTTCCAGCAAACGAAAAATGCCGAAATTTCAGCACGCGAAAAGCGACAAAAATTCAGCATGCGCAAAGCAGCGAAAATTCAGCATGCACAAATGACGAAACTTCAAGACGCGAAAAGCGAATAAATATCAGCACACGAAAAGCACCGAAATTTCAGCTCACAAAAAAACGACAAAAATTTAGCATGCAAAAAGCGACACAATTACAGGACGCATTTCAGAACATGAAAAACGACGAAATTTCAGCATACTAAAAGCGACATGTTAAAAGCGACGAAAATTCAGTACGCGAAAAGTGACAACATTTCAGGATGCATAACACGACAACATTTCAGGACACGAAAAGCGACAAAATTTCAGCACTTGAAAAGCAACGAAACTTCAGGACGTGAAAAGCGACAAAAATTCAGCACGCAAAAAGTGACTTAATTTCAGAACGTGAAATGCGACGAAAATTAAGCCTGCATAATATGGCGAAATTTCAGAACATGACAAGTGGCGAAATTTCAGCACACGTTAAGCGACGGAAATTCAGCATGCGAAAAGAGAGGATCTTCCAGGATGTTAAAACCAATGAAAATTCAGCACGCGTAAAGTGACGAAAATTAGGCACGCGACAAGTGACAAGCCTTCAGGACACGAAAAGCTATGGAAATTCCGCACGCGAAAAGTGACGAATTTCAAGGATGGGAAAAGCTATGAATTATCAGCACACGAAAAGCGACGGAATTTCAGAACGTGATAAACCACAAAATTACAGCATACTAAATGCGACGAAAATTCACCATGTTAAAAGTGATGAAAATTCAGCACGTGAAAAGTGACAAAATTTCAGGTTGCATGAAACGACAACATTTCAGGACATGAAAAGCGACAACATTTCCAAACACGGAAAGTGACGAATCTTCAGGAAGCGAAAAGTGACAACAATTCAGCACGTGAAAAGTGACTAGATTTCAGAACGTGAAATGCGATGAAAATTAAGCCCGCGAAAAGTGACAAAACATCAGGACGCATAAAGCAACGAAATTTCAGAACATGAAAAGTGGCGAAATTTCAGCACACGTAAAGCGACGGACATTCAGCATGTGAAAAGAGAGGAACATAAAGGACGTTAAAACAAACGAAAATTCAGCATGCGTATAGTGACGAAAATACACGAAAAGTTACGGAAATTCCGCACACGAATAGTGACAAAGTTTGACAGGAAAAGCGATGAAATATCAGCAGAAGAAAAGCGACGGAAATTCAGAATACAAAAAGTGTTTCAGCATGCGACAAGTGACGAAATTACAGGACGCATAAAGCAACGAAATTTCAAGACATGAAAAGCAACAAAATTTCAGAACATGAAAAGTGGAGAAATTTCTGCACACAAAAAGCGACAATAATTCAGCATGCCAAAAGTGACAAAAATTCAGCACCTGAAAGAGAGGATCATTGAGGATTTTAAAACCAAGGAAAATTCAGCACGTGTAATGTGACGAGAATTCAGCACGCAAAAAGCAACAAACCTTCAGGATGCGAAAAGCGATGGACATATCGCATACGAAAAGAGACGAAATTTCAGAACATTACATGCGATGCACATTTAGCACGCAAAAAGCAACAAAAATTCAGCATACGAAAAGTGGCGGAAATTCAGCATGCAAAAATAACGAAACTTCAAGACGCGAAAAGCAATGAAAATGAACCACGCAAAAATCATTGAAATTCAGCACGCGACAAGTGATGAACATTCAGCGGGCGGAAAATGACAACATTTCAATAGGTTAAATGCGAAGAAATATCTGCACATGAAAAGCACCGAAATTTCAGCACACAAAAAGAGACGAAAATTCAGCATGCAAAAAGCAACGAAATTACAGGACGCATAAAGCGACGAAATTTCAGAACATGAAAAGCAACGAAATTTGAGCATGTGAAAAGCGACGAAACATCAGGATGATTAAAGCAACGAAATTTCAGAGCGTGAAAAGCAACAAAATTTCAGAGCGTAAAAAGCAACGAAATTTCAGCACACGAAAAGCGACAAAATTTCAGCAGACAAAAAGTGATCAAATTTCAGGACATGAAAAGCAACGAAATTTCAGAACATGAAATGCATCGAAATTTGAGCACAAGAAGAGTGCCGAAATGTCAACGACAGAATTTCAGAACGTGAAAAGCGACGAAATTTCAGCACATTAAAAGCGACGAAAATTCAGGACACTAAGAGCTACAACAATTCAGCATGTGAAAAGCAACAAAACTTCAGGACGTGAAAAGCGAAGAAAATTCAGCATGCAAAAAGTGACAAATTTTCAGAACGTGAAATGCAATGAAATTTAAACCCGCGAAAAATAACAATCCTTCAGGACGCGAAAAGCGCCGGAAATTCCGCACATGAAAAGCAACAAAAATTCAGGAAGTGAAAACTACGAAAATTTAGCATGCGAAAAGCGACAAAAATTCAGCACGTGAAAAGAACGGAACATTGAGGATGTTAAAACCAACGAAAATTCAGCGACGAAGATTAAGCCCGTGAAAAGCGACAAAATATCAGTACACGAAAAGCGCCGAAAATTCAGCACGCGAAAAGGGACGAATCATCAAGACGCGAAAAGCGATGAAAATGAAGCACGCAAAAGGCGACGAAAATTCAGCACGCGAAAAGCAAAGAAAATTCCGCCTTAAAGTTATGAAAATTCTGCACTTAAAATGTGACAAGCCTTCAGATCACGAAAAGCGATGATAATTCAGCACATGAAATGTAACGAAAATTCAGCACGTGAAAAGCGACGCATATTCAGCATGCGAAAAGCGACGAAATAACATGACGCATAAAGTGTCAAAATTTGAGAACATGAAAAGCAACCAAATTTGAGAACATCAAGAGCGCTGAAATTTCAGCACACAAAAGGCGACAAAATTTCAGCATGTGAAAAGGGACGAAAACATCAGGACGCATCAATCAACGAAATTTCAGGATGCGAAACGCGACGAAATATCAGCACACGAAAAGTGATGAAAATTCAGCAGGCACAATAAGACAACGTTTCAGCACGCGAAAAGCGACGAAAATTCAGCACGGGAAACGCGCCGAAATTTCAGCACACAACAACAGCGACGAAAATTCAGCAGGCGAAAAGCGGCAAAACATCAGGACGCATAAAGCGACGACATTTCAGGACATAAAAAGCGACAAAATTCCAGCACACGTAAAGCGGCGAAATTTCAGCACACTAAAAGCGACGAAATTTAAGCATGCGAAAAACGACAAAAATTCAGCACCCGAAAAGCGAGGAACATTCAGGACATTAAAACCAACGAAAGTTTTATGTATTATTACTGGGCAATGCATATTAAGAATATGATTTATTGGTTGGATAGTTCTACCCAACAGACAGAATGGATAAAAATGGAGAAGGAGGATTGCCATCCTTGTAATATAGGAACGATCCTCTTCTCCCCCAAAAAACTGAATAACACAATATATAAGAAGAACCCAATTATATATGGTGCAATAAGAATTTGGAAACAAATAAAATTATCTTTAAAATTAAGAAATCTATCACTGTTAATGCCAATCGCGAATAACCCTTTATTTAAACCATCTCTTATTGATAAGACATATAACCAATGGGAAAGTCTCGGAATTAGAAGGATCGGGCATATGTACGAAATGGGAAACCTACTATCATTCCAACAACCACAATTAAAATTAAAATTGAAAAACAACCAATATTTTAAATATCTTCAGATTTGCGATGTCGTGAAAAAATATATACAAGGATATCAAAAAGTAACTCCTGACTTATTGGAAGAAGCAATGAATATTTAATCTGACACAAAAATTGATATCATATTTAAATAATAGTAAGTAATAGTAAATACAGAACAGAAAATTTTAGCAAAGATTCTAGCTAGAAGGCTAAATAATTATATTAACAATTTAATAAATACGGATCAAACGGGATTTATACCCAAAAGACAATAATTTAATAATTTGAGAAGGCTTTTTAATATAATGTACTCTCATAATGAGGACAATGAAGATATCTCAGTGGTCACGTTGGACGCAGAGAAGGCATTTGATCAAGTAGAATGGCAGTATTTATACAAGGTACTTCAAAAATTTAATACGGGAGAGAATTTTATTAGATGGATTAAACTACTTTATGATAGACCTACGGCAAGAATATTAACTAACAATACGCTATCTCCAAAATTTTACTTATCAAGGGGTAATAGGCAAGGGTGTGCCTTATCACCATTGCTATTTGCCCTTATGATAGAACCGCTGGCCGAAAGGATTAGAAATCACCCGAATATTCACGGATATAACAGCAAGGACTCAAAGAATAAAATGTCATTATATGCTGATGATATCCTTTTATATATTACTAATACACAAACGAGTATACCCACCTTATTAACACTAATTGAGGAATTCGGCTCTTTTTCAGGATATAGAATAAATTGGAATAAAAGCGAAATTATGTCTTTAAAACCACAGGATTCGAGACACTTACTAAAATTCCCCTTCAAAATTGCAACAGAAAAATTCAAGTACCTGGGTATTCAAATTACGAGAAGACACAAATCATTATTTAGTGCCAATTTTATACCACTATTAAATAAACTGAATGATACGATTAAATTTTGGAAAACGCTCCCGCTCTCATTGATAGGTAGAATTAACGCTATAAAAATGACTTTCTTACCACAATTAATATATTTGTTTCAAGCGATCCCAATATATATTCCAAAATATTTTTTCAAAAAATTAGATTCCACTATCACAAATTTTATATGGGACTACAGAACACATAGAATTCAACGAAAGCATTTGTGCAAATCTAAAGAAGTTGGGGGTTTATCATTACCTAACTTTATATATTACTACTGGGCAGTTCATATTAAGAACATAATGTACTGGCTGGATAGTTCCACTCAGCAGTTGGAGTGGATAAGAATGGAGAAAGAGGAGTGCTATCCGCACAATATAGGAACGATCCTGCTCTCACCGATAAAATTGAATAGTATAATATATAAGAAGAACCCAATTATTCACAATATAATAAGACTTTGGAAACAAATAAAAGTATCCTTGAAATTAAATAATTTATCAGTACTAACCCCACTATAGAACAACCCCGCATTCAAACCTTCTCTCATCGACAACACATATCAACAATGGGATAGACTGGGGATTAGGAAAGTATGGGGATATGTATGAAGTGGGCAAACTGTTATCATTTCAACAATTAAAATTAAAATTTAAATTGAAGGATAATCAATATTTTAAATATATACAGGTATGTGACTTTATGAAGAAATATACACACAGATTTCAAACTATATTTTTAGATCCTTTAGAAGAAGCAATGAATATTAAGGCTGATTCACAAAAATTAATATCATACTTTTATAATAATATATTAAAAAGAGAATCACCCTCAACAGAAGCATTAAGGGAAGATTGGGAACATGAGCTAATGATAAAGAACTCGAAGGATAGATGGGAAAAGTATTTGATGAATACACATAACTGTTCTATTAATGCAAGACACAATTTAATTCAATTCAAATTATTACATAGACTATATTATTCAAAAACGAGGTTGAATACATTTTATCCAAACGTCTCTCCCAGATGCGATAAATGTTTGTTTCAAAACGCTAATATAACACATTCATTTGTAGGATGCACAAAGTTGAATAAATTTTGGAGTGATATATTTGAGATATTTACAAAGCTTTTCAAGTCAAGAATAGAACCCAAAACGGAATGGATTATATTTGGAATAATAGAAGAAGATACCTATTTAAATAAAGATCAAAATGTTTTTTTTAATAGTAAGATTAAACGAGTACTTACCAGTATGAAGTTTGATCTGTATTTTATGAGGAGTTACGATGAGGGATTACGTGAAGACCCCAGCCCAGTGCGCATGTGCGTATTACTTCGAAGCAGCGGTGTGAAATCACAGGATAGACACAATATTTGAAGTAAGATAGTAAAGATCATGAGACATCAGTTTATTAGTTTGATCTATATATTGAGGGTGGGAGCGGAGGGCACGTAATCCCTCATCGTAACTCCTCATAAAATACAGATCAAACTTCATACTGGTAAGTACTCGTTTAATCTTACTATTTTACTTCGGAGTCACGTGAGTGATTCCGTGAAGACTTCAAAGGTCTATGATTTCAAACCGCGTAACAGTTTTTATTTCACTCACTGCCCAAGTTTTTGAGGGAGGAAGTGTTATCGTAATCAACCAATGGATCTGCTTTCACAAGAAACAGAAAGGTATTTGTTAACAATAACAACATAAAGAGCTCCCCTGAGCTTAAATTAATATTGCAGTTTGTAATATTCTTTCTGCAATTAAATCAGGCTTATCAACGGTTTACAATAAAAAATGTTCTGAACGTCGTTCCCTTGACCATTCTGCCGTATTGAGAATGTGGTCAAACGGGATGTCCATTCGTTCAGCCGCTGATATCAATGCTGCCCTAGTGGAATGGGATTAAAATCTATTCCGGCAGCTTTCAGTACCTGTTTGAGCCACCTTGGAGTGGTTTGGCTCCTACCCCGTCTTTGGGTTTCTGTGGTTGACCCGCAGGGTTTCCTCTCCCTCTAAGATTGTGGGTTGTGTCTATATATTGTAGTAGATGGGTCACCACACTCAACCTGGACTCTGGTGGGTAGGCCCGGAATCCCACCAGTGAATTGGGCGTTCCTGGTCCATATAACCATATAACAATTGCAGCACGGAAAACACAGGCCATCTCGACCCTACTAGTTCGTGCCGAACTCATAATCTCGCCTAGTCCCATATACCTGCGAGTTAGGTTTTTACCAGACCTAGAATGATGAACGTGATGCCTCTGGGGTAATCACCATGTTATCCAGTCTAGTTTTATGTAGTGACTGGACTCTGTGAGCGTATACAAGAGCCATAAGCATGAGCGTTTTTAACATAGATTGAGCAAGACTGAGGGATCTGGCTGGTGCCATTCTCTGAGATATGTCAATATCACACCGATATCCCATACATGGGTATACCTGGGTTTTTGGGGCTTATTATTATAGTTGCCTTTCATAAGTTTATCTTCAGTGGATGGGATCCCATGCTCTGCTGTCCTGCTGTTTTAGATAAGCAGACAAGGCGCTCCATGCTGTATTTACGGCACTGTAACTCACCTTTTAGTCATGGTGTAGATGTTCCAGGAACTCCAATACGTCAGTGGTTGAATAGTTTGGTATGTTGTCCCTGCGTCGTGGCAGTATTTTACCCATGTTAGCTCTTGGTGACTGTTCGCAGAGATGCCGACATGGTGGTAATGGTTCCTTTGGATAATCCCAGTCCCTGGTAAGGTCTATTCTAACCCTGCACCCAGGAGTTTGATGTTTTTATGGCATGGGTGGCTTATGCCTGATACTGGGCTGAGTCAGCAACCATGGTCCACTAGGGAAATCCATAGGTGACTCGCCCACCATGTCGTGATGAACTGGGAACCATGGCTGTGTAGGCCGGTCGGGCACGTTCAATATCTCGGAGACAGATTCCATCTGTATTGCGAAGTGCCCGACTGATGAGGCAGAAGGGAGGAAGGCAAAGCAGAAATTCCCCCTTCCAGCGTGTAGGCATCTATCGCTGCTGCCTCTGATCTGGTTCCTAAGTCACATACATAGGTTACTGGTGATTCCGTCTTGTGCAACCAAATTGATATCTGGCTTTCAAACTGCTTAATACCTTTAGCAGATATTTTGGGTTTGACATCTATTCAATGTTATCATAAATTTTACTTCGGAGTCACGTGAGTGATTCCGTGAAGACCCCAGCCCAGTGCGCAGGTGCGGCATAATCGCACAGCTGTACAAACTGCGGCCAGCGGGAGTCGGGCGCTCTCGCAACCAAGGACGTGAGGTAAGTACTTACCTTAATCGGGCCTTGTGGTTTTTTGCTCCAGGGGGAGCAAAGCAGCAGAGGAAGCGGCCCCCGTTCGACTCCAGCGAAGGAGCCGACAGTGGAGGGGGATATGTGCAAACGGGACCGCACAGGCTGCGGACCGCTGACAGGGAGCTGCGCTGATGCCGGTCCGCTGAACAGCTGTTTGGCAGCGGACCGGAGGGAAATTTAAAAACCTGACCGGCAGCCCTGCAGACTCCTGACAAGGAGAATCGCCGCCCGGGAACCGCTACAATGCCGCCTGAAAAACGGCAGGCAGCCTCTAACTACAGGTAAGACAAAAACCATACCAAAATTACAGGTTCTACAGGAATCAACTTCCTCCTACACTGGAATAGGCTGGAGACAGCAAAAATAAGTATGTCTGTCTCCCCAAGCCAGAGGAGGTCATGGAGTTACAAAACCTCCAGGAAGAAAGGGGCACTGGCTGAATGCCAAGGAGCTGACACTCCTACCCCAGTGGTTTGCACTAGCCATCTCCCTTGTCGAGGGATTGATGCAACAACGGAGTTTGAGCTATGCCTCCTCCAATTTATAGCACAACCTTTTGCTCCCTCTTTTGAGGCTAGCTAAGGAGGCCAGGGCTGGGCTGGCTTAAACGCTGGGCAGGCGGACGAGAACAGCAGTATGCCAGGGGAGCGGGATCAGTAAGAGCTTCTGGGTGTCGTGGGCCACTACATGGTCAGCGTTGCCCAGCGTTTAAGCCAGCCCAGCCCTGGCCTGCTTAGCTAGCCTCAAAAGAGGGAGCAAAAGGGTGTGCTATAAATTGGAGGAGGCATAGCTCAAACTCCGTTGTTGCATCAATCCCTCGACAAGGGAGATGGCTAGTGCAATAGCACTGGGGTAGGAGTGTCAGCTCCCTTGGCATTCAGCCAGTGACCCCTCGTTTTCCCTGGAGGTTTTGAACTCCATGACCTCCTCTGGCTTGGGGAGACAGACATACTTATTTTTGCTGTCTCCAGCCTATTCCAGTGTTGGAGGAAGTTGATTCCTGTGGAACCTGTAATTTTGGTAAGGTTTTTGTCTTACCTGTAGTTAGAGGCTGCCTGCCGTTTTTCAGGCGGCATTGTAGCGGTTCCCGGGCGGCGATTCTCCTTGTCAGGAGTCTGCAGGGCTGCCGGTCGGGTTTTTAAAATTTCCCTCCGGTCCGCTGCTGTTAACCTAACAGCTGTTCAGCGGACCCGCATCAGCGCAGCTCCCTGTCAGCGGTCCGCAGCGTGTGCGGTCCCGTTTGCGCCTATCCCCCTCCACTGTCGGCTCCTTCGCTGGAGTCGAACTGGCCGCGTGTTGCACAGCTGTGCGATTATGCCGCACCTGCGCACTGGGCTGGGGTCTTCACGGAATCACTCACGTGACTCCGAAGTAAAATTATGGGTTAATAATTGGAAAGAAATTGATACTTAAATTTTGGAAAAATACAACCACACCAACTGTTAAAATGTGGATTAGGAATATGATGGACATAGCACGCCTTGAAGAAATGAGACTCCGACTAATAGATACATATGACCAATTCTTAAGGAGTTGGTCTCCTTTCATCGACTTTTTGGAATCATGTGATGCAGCGGTACCGTAAGGATTGCTGATTTCAGTTCATGACGCGGATAGATCTACATCTCCAAATACAGATTTGAAAAATTCTCTTTTAAGGGGCCTTCTCTTCTATTTCTACTTTCCACTTTCTCTCTTCCTTTTTTATTTTTTATATACACACTTCACGTTTTTCTACTCTCTACCATCTATTTTTCCACTTTTTCCCCTTTCTATTGTTTTCTTTTTCTTGTCCTGCTTAATTCCTTCTTGCAACATAAAACTAGAGGTTGTACATAGAATAGATTACGGTATTACATAGTTGGCACCTAAAATTAGGTTCCACTGTACTGTTTTGTGCTGTATTAACTTCTAATAAATTTTTTTTTTAAAATAAAAAAAAATAGTATTCTAAATATAGACCTACCATCGACAGAGGTACTTAGAGAAGAGTGGGAACGGGAACTAATGATACAAATTACGAAGGTTAAATGGGAAAAAATACCTGATATATATTCACAAATGTTCAATTAATGTAAGATAATCAAAAACAATTTAAAATTGTACATAGTTTATATTATTCAAAAACAAGATTGAACAAATTGTATCCACATATATCCGCCACTTGTGGTAAATGTCTAGCCCAAAAGGCAACTATAACACACTCCTTAGTTTCCTGAATAAAACTTTATAGACTTTGGAATGATATTTTTGAAATATTTACAAAATTATTCAAGACAAGAATGGAAGCTAATACTGAAATGATTATATTTTGGTGTAATGGAAGATGGGAATAAATTGAACACATCTCAAAATCTATTCCTTAACTATGGTTTAATAATAGCAAAAAAAATAATACTTACATTTTGGAAGGGTACATCAATACCAACGCTTAAAATGTGGATTGCAAGTATGTTGGACACCGCTCATCTTTAGGAAATGCGATTCCTCCTAATGGATAAATCAGACCAATTCATAACAAGTTTTTATAGATATGTGAAAAGAAAGAGATTAGTTAAAACAAATGTAGGTCCATTGCAGTCAGAAACAGGTGAGTTGATCATGGGGAACAAGGATATGACAGACCAATTGAATAACTACTTTGGGTCCGTCTTCACTAAGGAAGACATAAATAATTTGCCGGAAATAGCAGGGGACCGCGGGTCAAAGGAGTTGGAGGAATTGAGTGAAATCCAGGTTAGCCGGGAAGTGGTGTTGAGTAAATTGAATGGATTAAAGGCCGATAAATCCCCAGGTCCAGATAGGCTGCATCCCAGAGTACTTAAGGAAGTAGCTCCAGAAATAGTGGATGCATTAGTAATAATCCAGGACTAAGGAAGTTTCAGGACATGAAAAGCAACGAAATTTCAGAACAAGAAAAGTGGTGAAATTTCAGAACAAGGAAAGCAACGAAAATTGCGCATTTGAAAAACGACAGAAATTCAGCACGTGAAATAGAGGAACATTCAGGACATTAAAACCAACGAAAATTCAGCACGCGTAAAGTGACGAAAATTCAACACACCAAACGCGACAAACCTTCAGGACGTGAAAAGCAAAGGAAATTCCACACGCGAAAAGTGACGAATTTTCAGAACGAAAAATGTGGCGAAATTTCAGCACTTGAAAAGCGAAAAAAATATAGAATGAAAAAAGTGACGACATTTCAGCTTGCGAAAAGCGACAAGTGGCGAAATTTCAGCACACTAAAAGCAACGAAAATTCAGCATGCGAAAATCGCCGAAACATCAGGACGCATAGAGCGACGAAAAATCAGGACGCATAAAGCGACGAAATTTCAGAAGGAGAAAAGTGGCGAAATTTCAGCACACGAAAAGTGACTAAAATTTATCATGCAAAAAGCGACGCCATTTCAGCATGCAAAATGCGATGGAATTATAGGATGCATGAAGCGACTAAATTTCAGGACATGAAATTCGACGAAATTCCAGCACACCAAAAGAGACGAAATTCCAGCACACGAAAGCGACAAAATTTCAGCACGCGAAAAGTGACGAAATTTCAGGAAGTAAAAAGTGACAAAATATCAGCACACGAAAAGCGACGAAAATTTAGCACGCAAAAAGTGACGATATTTCAGCATGCAAAAAGCGATGGAATTACAGGATGCATAAAGCAAATTAATTCCAGCACACGAAAAGCGACGAAATTCCAGCACACGAAAAGTGACGAATTTTCAACACACTAAAAGCAATGAAAAGTCAGCATGAGTAAAGCGATGAAACATCAGGATGCATAAAGCGACAAATTGTCAGAACGTAAAATATGGCGAAATTTCAAAACACGAAAAGTGACAAAAATTTAGCATGCAAAAAGTGATGACATTTCAGCTTGCGAAAAGCAACGAAATTACAGGATGCATAAAGCGACGAAATATCAGGACATGAAAAGCGACGAAATTCCAGCTCACGAAAAGCGGCGAAATTTCAGCACACAAAAAGCAACGAAAATTCAGCATGCGAAAATTGGTGAAATTTCAGCACACTAAAAGCAACGAAAATTCAGCATGCAGAAAGCGACGAAGCATCAGGATGCATACTGTGAAATGTGGGGAAATTTCAGCACCCAAAAAGCGACGAAAATTAAGCATGCGAAAACCGACAAAAATTCAGCACACAAAATGAAAGAAACATTCAGGACATTAAAAAATCAGCACGTGTAAAGTGACGAAAATTCAGCACGCAAAAAGAGATAAACCTTCAGGATGCGAAAAGAGACGGAAATTCCGCACGCGAAAAGTGACGATATTTCAGGACATGAAAAGCGACGAAATTCCAGCACACGAAAACGGCGAAAATTCAGCACACAAAAAGCAACGCAAATTCAGCATGCGAAAATCGACGAAACATCAGGACGCATAGAGCGACGAAAAATCAGGACGCATAAAGCGACGAAATTTCAGAACGAGAAAAGTGGCAGAATTTCAGCACACGAAAAGCGACTAAAATTTATCATGCAAAAAGTGACGACATTTCAGCATGTAAAAAGCGACAGAATTACAGGATGCATGAAGCGACTAAATTTCAGGACATGAAATTCGACGAAATTCCAGTACACGAAAAGCGACGAAATTTCAGCACACTAAAAGCAACGAAAAGTCAGCATGCGTAAATCGACGAAACATCAGGGCGCATAAAGCGACGACATTTCAGAACGAGAAATGTGGCGAAATTTCAGCACACGAAAGGCGACGAAAATTTAGCATGCAAAAAGTGACGACATATCAGCTTGCGAAAAGCGTCAAAATTTTAGCACACAAAAACCAACGAATATTCAGCATGCGAAAAGCACCGAAACATCAGGACGCATAAAGCGACGAACCATCAGGACACATAGCGAATACATTTCAGGACATCTAAAGCGACGAAATTCCAGCGCACGAAAAGCACCGAAATTTCAGCACACAAAAACCAAGGAACATTCAGCATGCGAAAAGCACCGAAACATCAGGACGCATAAAGCGACGAAACATCAGGTCACATAGCAACGAAATTTCAGAACGAGAAAAGTGGCGAAATTTCAGCCAACGAAAAGCTACGTAAATTGAGCATTTGAAAAATGACAGAAATTCAGCACGCGAAATAGAATAACATTCAGGACATTAAAACCATAGAAAATACAACACGTGTAAAGTGATGAAAATTCAGCACGCAAAAAGAGACAAACATTCACGACGCGAAAAGCGACGGAAATTCCGCACGCGAAAAGTGACAAAAATTCAGGACGTGAAAAGTGACAAAATATCAGCACACTAAAAGCGACGAAAATTTAGCATGCTAAAAGTGACAACATTTCAGCTTGCAAAAAGCGACAAAATTACAGGATGCATAAAGCGACAAAATTTCAGGACATGAAAAGCGACGAAATTCCAGCACACGAAAAGCGCCAAAATTTCAGCACACATTAAGCAACGAAAATTCAGCATGCAAAAGGCGACATAACATCAGGACGCATAAAGCAACGAAATTACAGAACATGCAATGCAGCGAAATTTCAGCACACGAAAAGTGACAAAAATTTAGCATGCGAAAAATGACAAAAATTCATTTCACGAAATGAGAGGAACATTCAGGCATGAAAACCAACGAAAATTCAGGAAGCATAAAGTGACGGAAATTCAACACGCCAAAAGCGACAAACCTTCAGGACGTGAAAAGCGAAGGAAATTCCACATGCGAAAAGTGACGAATTTTCAGAATGAAAAATGTGGCGAAATTTCAGCACACGAAAAGCGACAAAAATGTAGCATGCAAAAAGTGACGACATTTCAGCTGGCGAAAAGCGACGAGATTACAGGATGCATAAAGCGACGAAATTCCAGCACACGAAAAGTGCCGAAATTTCAGCATACAAAAAGCAACGAAAATTCAGCATGCAAAAAGTGGCGACATTTCATCACACTAAAAGCAATGGAAATTCAGCATGCGAAAAGTGACGAAACATGACGATGCATAAAGCGACAAAAAATATGGACATGAAAAGCGACGGAATTCCAGCACATGAAAAGTGGCGAGATTTCAGCACACTAAAAGCAGCAAAAATTCAGCATGCGAAAACCGACGAAACATCAGGACGCATAAATGTCATTAGAAACGGGAATAGTCCCCGAGGATTGGCGTACTGCGCATGTTGTTCCATTGTTTAAAAAGGGTTCTAAGAGTAAACCTAGCAATTATAGACCTGTTAGTTTGACTTCAGTGGTGGGCAAATTAATGGAAAAGATACTTAGAGATAATATATATCAGCATCTAGATAAACAGGGTCTGATTAGGAACAGTCAACATGGATTTGTGCCTGGAAGGTCATGTTTGACTAATCTTCTTGAATTTTTTGAAGAGGTTACTAGGGAAATTGACGAGGGTAAAGCAGTGGATGTTGTCTATATGGACTTTAGTAAGGCCTTTGACAAGGTTCCTCTTGGAAGGTTGGTTAAGAAGGTTCAACTGTTGGGTATAAATGCAGGAATAGCAAGATGGATTCAACAGTGGCTGAATGGGAGAAGCCAGAGGGTAATGGTGGATGGCTGTTTATCGGGTTGGAGGCAGGTGACTAGTGGGGTGCCTCAGGGATCTGTGTTGGGTCCTTTGTTGTTTGTCATGTACATCAATGATCTGGATGAACGTGTGGTAAATTGGATTAGTAAGTATGCAGATGATACCAAGATAGGGGGTGTTGTGGATAATGAAGAGGATTTCCAAAGTCTACAGAATGATTTAGGCCATTTGGAAAAATGGGCTGAAAGATGGCAGATGGAGTTTAATGCTGATAAATGTGAGGTGCTACACCTTGGTAGGACAAATCAAAATAGGACGTACATGGTAAATGGTAGGGAATTGAAGAATACAGTTGAACAGAGGGATCTGGGTATAACCGTGCATAGTTCCTTGAAGGTGGAATCTCATATAGATAGGGTGGTAAAGAAAGCTTTTGGTATGCTAGCCTTTATAAATCAGAGCATTGAGTATAGAAGCTGGGATGTAATGTTAAAATTGTACAAGGCATTGGTGAGACCAAATCTGGAGTATGGTGTACAATTTTGGTCGCCCAATTATAGGAAGGATGTCAACAAAATAGAGAGAGTGCAGAGGAGATTTACTAGAATGTTGCCTGGGTTTCAACAACTAAGTTACAGAGATAGGTTGAATAAGTTAGGTCTTTATTCTCTGGAGCGCAGAAGGTTAAGGGGGGACCTGATAGAGGTCTTTAAAATGATGAGAGGGATAGACAGAGTTGATGTGGACAAGCTTTCAAGCTTTGAGAATAGGGAAGATTCAAACAATAGGACATGACTTCAGAATTAAGGGACAGAAGTTTAGGGGTAATATGAGGGGGAACTTCTTTACTCAGAGAGTGGTAGCGGTGTGGAATGAGCTTCCAGTGGAAGTGGTGGAGACAGGTTCATTGGTATCATTTAAAAATGAATTGGATAGGCATATGGATGAGAAGAGAATGGAGGGTTATGGTATGAGTGCAGGCAGGTGGGACTAAGGGGGAAAAAAAATTGTTCGGTACGGACTTGTAGGGCCGAGATGGCCTGTTTCCGTGCTGTAATTGTTATATGGTTATAAAGCGACGAAAAATCAGGACATATAAAGTGACGACATTTCAGAAGGAGAAATTTAGCATGCAAAAAAGTGAACACTTTCAGCTTGCGAAAATCGACGAAATTACAGGATGCATAAAGCGACGAAATTTGAGGACATGAAAAGCGACGAAATTCCAGTACACAAAAAGCATCAAAATTTCAGCACAAAAAAAGCAACGATATTCAGATTGCGAAAAGTGGCGAAATTTCAGCACACTAAAATCAACGAAACATCTGCATGCGTAAAGTGATGAAACATCAGGACGCATAAAGCGACAAAACTTCAGAACGAGAAAGGTTGCGAAATTTCAGCACTCGAAAAGAAACGAAAATTCAGCTTGCAAAATGCGACAAAAATTCAGCACGCTAAAAGGGAGGAACATTCAGGACGTGAAAAGCAACGTAATATCAGCACACGATAAGGGACGAAAATTTTGCACGCAAAAAGTGATGACATTTCAGCATGCAAAAAGCGACATAATTACAGGATACATAAAGCGACTAAATTTCAGGACATGAAAATAGACGAAATTCCATCACATGAAAAGCAACGAAAATTCAGCATGCGAAAAGCGCCGAAACATCAGGACACATAAAGCAACGAAATTTCAGAACGAGAAAAGTGGCGAAATTTCAGCAAATGAAAAGCGACAAAAATTCAGCTTGCAAAAAGCGACAAAAATTTAGCACGCGAAAACGGAGGAACATTCAGGACGTTAAAACCAACGAAAATTCAGCACGAGTAAAGTGACAAAAATTCAGCATGTGAAAGGCGACAAACATTCAGCACGCGAAAAGCGACGGAAATTCTGAACGCGAAAAGTGACAAGATTTCAGGGCGTAAAAAGTGGCGAAATTTCAGCACACAAAAAACTACAAAAATTCATCTTGCAAAAAGTGACAAAAATTCAGCACGCGAAAATGGAGGAACATTCAGAACATTAAAACCAACAAAAATTCAGCACACGAGTAGCAACGAACATTCAGCATGCAAGAAGTGACGAAATTACAGGATGCATAAAGCGACAAAATTTCAAGACATGAAAAGCGACGAAATTCCAGCACACAAAAAGCGCCAAAATTTCAGCACATAACAGGCGACGAAAATTCTGCATGCGAAATGCGCCGAAATATCAGGACATATAAAGCGATGAAATTTCAGAACAAGAAATGTGGCGAAATTTCAGCACATGAAAAGCGACAAAAATTAATCTGCAAACAGCCACACAAATTCAGCACGTGAAAAGGGAGGAACATTCAGGATGTTAAAACCAACGAAAACTCAGCACGCAAAAAGAGACAAACCTTCAAGAAGTGAAAAGCGACGAAATATCAGCACACTAAAAGCGACGAAAATTTAGCATGCAAAAAGTGACCACATTTCAGCATGTGAAAAGCATGAAAATTACAGGATGCATAAAGCGACTAAATTTCACGACAAGAAAAGTGAAGAAATTCAAGCACACGAAAAGGGAGGAACATTCAACACGAAATTTCAGAATGAGATAAGTGGCGAAATTTCAGCACCTGAAAAGCGACGAAAATTGAGCATTTGAAAAACAGCAGAAATTAAGCACAGAAACTGAGAGGAACATTCAGGAAATTAAAACCAACAAAATTCAGCACGCATAAAGTGCCGAAAATTCAGCATGCGTAAAGTGACGAAAATTCAGCACTCAAAAAGCGACAAACCTGCAGGACGCAAAAAGCGACGGAAAGTCTGCACGCAAAAAGTGACGAAATTTCAGCACGTGAAAAGCGACGAACTTCCAGCACACGGAAAGTGCCAAAATTTCAGGACACAAAAGCAACAAAAACTCAGCATGCGTAAAGCGACGTAACATCAGGACGCATAAAGCTACGAAACATGAGGATGCATAAGGCGACAAAATTTCAGAACTATAAAAGTGGCGAAATTTCAGCACCCAAAAAGCGACAGAAATTGAGCATTTGAAAAACGACAGAAATTCAGCACGCGAACAAGAGGAACATTCAGGACACTAAAACCAACGAAAATTCAGCACGCGTAAAGTGGCGACATTTCAGCATGTGAAAAGCGACAAACCTTCAGGACGCGAAAAGCGACGGAAATTCCGCATGTGAAAAGTGACGAAATTTCAGGACATGAAAAGCGACAAAATATCAGCACATGAAAAGCGACAAAATATCAGCACATGAAAAGCGATGAAAATTTAACACGCAAAAAGTGACGACATCTTAGCATGCGACAAAAGTGACAAAATTACAGGACATGAAAAGCAACGAAAGTCCAGCACACGAAAACCACCGAAATTTCAGCATACAACAAGTGATGAAAATTCAGCATGCAAAAAGCGCCGAAACATTAGGACACATAAAGGACGAATTTTCAGAAAGTGAAAAGTGGCGAAATTTCAGCACACGAAATGCGACAAAAGTTCAGCTTGCAAAAAGCGACAAAAATTCAGTACGCAAAAAGGGAGGAACATTCAGGACGTAAAACCAACGAGAATTCAGCACGCGTAATGTGATGAAATGTCAGCACACAAACAGCGACAAACCTTCAGGACGCAAAAAGCGACGGAAATTCCACACGTGAAAAGTGACAAAATTTCAGGACATGAAAAGCGACGAAATTCCAGCACACGGAAAGCGCCGAAATTTCAGCACACAAATAGCAACGAAAATTCAGCATGCGAAAAGCAACATAACATCAGGACGCATGAAGCAACGAAATTTCAGGACATCAAAAGCAACTAAATTCCATCAACATTTCAGCAAGTTAAAAGGAACGAAAATTCAGCACACTAAAAGCAACGAAAATACAGCATGCGAAAAGCGACGAAACATCAGGATGCATAAAGCGACGAAACATCAGGACGCATAAAGCAACAAAATTTCAGAACAAGAAAAGTGGCGAAATTTCAGAACAAGAAATGCAACGAAAATTGAGCATTTGAAAACGACAGAAATTCAGCACGCGAAATAGAGGAACATTCAGGACATTAAAACCAACGAAAATTCAGCACGTGTAAAGTGACGAAAATTCAACACGCCAAAGGCGACAAACCTTCAGGACGTGAAAAGCGAAGGAAATTCCACATGCAAAAAGTGACGAATTTTCAGAACGGAAAATGTGGCGAAATTTCAGCACACGAAAAGCGACAAAAATTTAGCATGCAAAAAGTGACGACATTTCAGCTTGCGAAAAGCGACAAAATTACAGGATGCATAAAGCAACGAAATTCCAGCACACGAAAAGTGTCGAAATTTCAGCACACAAAAACCAACGAAAATTCAGCATGCGAAAAGTGGCGAAATTTCAGCACACTAAAAGCAACGGAAATTCAGCATGCGAAAAGCGACGAAACATCAGGATGCTTAAAGCAACGAAAAATATGGACATGAAAAGCGACGGAATTCCAACACACGAAAAGTGATGAGATTTCAGCAAACTAAAAGCAGCGAAAATTCCGCATGCGAAAACCGACGAAACATCAGGACACATAAAGCAACGAAAAATCAGGACGCATAAAGCGACGACATTTCAGAATGAGAAAAGAAACGGAAATTCAGCTTGCAAAAAGCGACAAAAATTCAGCACACAAAAAGGGAGGAACATTCAGGATGTTAAAACCAACGAAAACTCAGCACGCAAAAAGAGACAAACCTTCAAGAAGTGAAAAGCGACGAAATATCAGCACACTAAAAGCGACGAAAATTTAGCATGCAAAAAGTGACCACATTTCAGCATGCGAAAAGCATGAAAATTACAGGATGCATAAAGCGACTAAATTTCACGACAAGAAAAGTGACGAAATTCAAGCACACGAAAAGGGAGGAACATTCAACACGAAATTTCAGAACGAGATAAGTGGCGAAATTTTAGCACCTGAAAAGCGACGAAAATTGAGCATTTGAAAAGCAGCAGAAATTAAGCACAGAAACTGAGAGGAACATTCAGGAAATTAAAACCAACAAAATTTAGCACGCATAAAGTGCCGAAAATTCAGCATGCGTAAAGTGACGAAAATTCAGCAATCAAAAAGCGACAAACCTGCAGGACGCAAAAAGCGACGGAAAGTCTGCACACAAAAAGTGACGAAATTTCAGCACGTGAAAAGCGACGAACTTCCAGCACACGGAAAGTGCCAAAATTGCAGCACACAAAAGCAACAAAAACTCAGCATGCGTAAAGCGACATAACATCAGGACGCATAAAGCTACGAAACATGAGGATGCATAAGGCGACAAAATTTCAGAACTATAAAAGTGGCGAAATTTCAGCACCCGAAAAGTGACAGAAATTCATCTTGAAAAAAGTGACAAAAAATGTTCACGCAAAAATGGAGGAACATTCAGCACATTAAAACCAACAAAAATTCAGCACACGAGAAGCGACGAAAATTCAACATGCAAAATGTGAAGAAATTACAGGATGCATAAAGCGACAAAATTTCAGGACATGAAAAGTGACGAAATTCCAGCACACGAAAAGCGCCAAAATTTCAGCACATAACAGGCGACGAAAATTCTGCATGCGAAATGCGCCGAAATATCAGGACACATAAAGCGACGAAATTTCAGAACGAGAAACGTGGCGAAATTTCAGCACATGAAAAGCGACAAAAATTAATCTGCAAATAGCCACAAAAATTCAGCACGTGAAAAGGGAGGAACATTCAGGACGTTAAAACCAATGAAAACTCAGCACGCAAAAAGCGACAAACCTTCAAGACGTGAAAAGCGACGAAGTATCAACATACAAAAAGCGACGAAAATTTAGCACGCAAAAAGTGACAACATTTCAGCATGCGAAAAGCAAGGAAATTACAGGATGCATCAAGCAACTAAATTTCAGGACATGAAAAGTGACGAAATTCCAGCACAGGACAAGGGAGGAACATTCAACACAAAATTTCAGAACGAGATAAGTGGCGAAATTTCCGCACCCAATAAGCGACGGAAATTGAGCATTTGAAAAACAGCAGAAATTCAGCACAAAAAATGAGAGGAACATTCAGGAAATTAAAACCAACAAAAATTCAGCATGCGTAAAGTGACGAAATTTCAGCACGCGTAAAGTGACGAAAATTCAGCACTCAAAAAGCGACAAACCTGCAGGACGCAAAAAGCGACGGAAAGTCTGCACGCAAAAAGTGTCGAAATTTCAGCACGTGAAAAGCAACAAACTTCCAGCACACGGAAAATGCCAAAATTTCAGCACACAAAAAGCAACGAAAATTCAGCATGCGTAAAGCGACGTAACATCAGGACGCATAAAGCTACGAAACATCAGGATGCATAAAGCGACGAAATTTCAGAACGACAAATGTGGCGAAATTTCAGGACCCGAAAAGCGACAGAAATTGAGCATTTGAAAAACGACAGAAATTCAGCACGCGAAAAAGAGGAACATTCAGGAAATTAAAACCAAAGAAAATTCAGCACGCGTAAAGTGACGAAATTTCAGCATGTGAAAAGCGACAAACCTTCAGGACGCGAAAAGCGACGGAAATTCCGCACGCGAAAAGTGACGAAATTTCAGGACGTGAAAAGCGACGAAATTTCAGCACATGAAAAGCGACAAAATATCAGCACATGAAAAGCGACGAAAATTTAACACGCAAAAAGTGACGACATTTTAGCATGCGAAAAGCGACAAAATTATAGGACATGAAAAGCAACGAAAGTCCAGCACACGAAAAGCACTGAAATTTCAGCATACAACAAGTGACGAAAATTGAGCATGAAAAAAAGCGCTGAAACATTAGGACACATAAAGGACGAAGTTTCAGAAAGTGAAAGTGGCGAAATTTCAGCACACAAACAGTGACAAACCTTCAGGACGCAAAAAGCGACGGAAATTCCGCTCGTGAAAAGCGCCGAAATTTCAGCACACAAATAGCAACGAAAATTCAGCATGCGAAAAGCGACGTAACATCAGGACGCATGAAGCAACGAAATTTCAGGACATCAAAAGCAACTAAATTCCATCGCACGAAAAGAGGCGACATTTCAGCAAGTTAAAAGGAACGAAAATTCAGCATGCGAAAAGCGACGAAACATCAGGACGCATAAAGCGACGAAACATCAGGACGCATAAAGCAACAAAATTTCAGAACAAGAAAAGTGGCGAAATTTCAGAACAAGAAAAGCAACGAAAATTGAGCATTTGAAAAACGACAGAAATTCAGCACGCGAAATAGAGGAACATTCAGGACATTAAAACCAATGACAATTCAGCATGCGTAAAGTGACGAAAATTCAACACGCCAAACGCGACAAACCTTCAGGACACGAAAAGCGACAGAAATACCACTCGCAAAAAGCGACAAACCTTCAGAACGCGGAAATTGACGGAAATTCCGCACGCGAAAAGCGACGAAATTTCAGGATGCATAAAGCGACAAAATTTCAGGACATAGGGATTTCCGGCGGCGTCATGGAGAATTAAGGCGCGGCATTGAGCTTCTCCTCCGTAAAAAATTGTAAAAGCCGTTTTAAGTCAGCACCGATTTTTAGAAAAACTCACCGAAGTCGCCTGGTGTTGTGTAAGGTTGATATCATCAGAAGGTGACGTGAAAATCGGGGAGATTAATGGTGAAATCGGGTGTTTAAATTAGTTTAAATGAGCAGAGATAATCGTTCAAGGGCGCCAGAGAAAAAACACTATCAGCCTTCAGCTCGAGAAAGTATTGGATACTCTGCAAACGACAGAAGAAGGTTCAGAAGAAGAAGATTCTTACAGCCAGGGGTCTCTGTTTGAAATGGCAACAAAAGGAGACAAGAAGGAGAAAGAGGTGCAGCAATTGCTTTTAGATATGAATGCTACAATTAACATTACACTGGAGAAGATGCAAAGTATGGAGTCTCACATGGAAAGTAACAAGCAGAGTATGGAGGTTCGCATGGAGAGTAACAAGCAGAGTATGGAGGCTAGCATGGAGAAAATTTCTCAAAAAATTGATAATACTTGCAGTGAGTTAAAAGAACTGAAAAAGCAGTATAAGGAATTTGATAAGAGATTAAAATCAGAGTGTGTCAGAATTGAAAATGATTACAACAAGAAATTAAAAGTGTAAAGGATGATATCGGAAAGCTGGATGAGATAATGGAAGAGATGGAGAATGAGATAAAAGAGATTGTCTCGGAAATAAAGAGTTTGAAACAATCACGGAAAACTGAAGAGGAAAAACTTGGAAGAATGACTGATAAATGTCTGGACCTGGAATCAAGAACTCGGAGATATAACTTGAGGATTCTCGGAGTAAAGGAAGGACGAGAGGGACATGAATCTCAAGCATGTACTTTCGTTACTGATTTACTCAAAGATGTCTTTGAACTGTCAGAAGAACCAAGAATAGACGTCGCTAACCGAGTTGGGTATGTTGCAAGAGGAACAAATTATTCAAGACAGATAATTGTGAAATTCCGTGACACCTCTTCAGTGGAATTTACATTGAAAAAGATCACTCATGGGAAGAAGCTCACATACCGTGGGGATAATGTGCGAATATTTCGCGATTACTCTCCTGAGGTACTCCAGAAAATGAGATCGTTTACACCGGCAAGACACATTCTAAGGGATGTCCCGGGAGTAAGATATGGAATTTAATTTCCCGGAAAAATGAAGGTATCTTATAACGGCGTTGAATGCTCATTTGCAGAGCCCGGAAAAGCTTTAAAGTATGCAGAGGACATCGTTAAGAAAACATCGAGGCAAGCTGCCGACAAGGAAGATTGAACTTTTTGCAGAGTTTTGAACTGATTAAAATGGCCGAGCTAAACAGACAATTAAAAAGCTTATCTCGTTGGAATGTGTTATTCAGAGAGCTTGGTTATATTCAACCTTGGATGAAAAGCTCAAAGTTTAACCCCTTGGCACCTGCTTGTACGGTAGTTAACCCTTTGGTACCGGCCTGTATGATGTATGGTAGTTATAGAATGGGATATTATGTAAGAATCCTGGGGGGATATATATTGGAAAGTTTAGATTAGATTAAGATTGGATCAATTGGAAGGACATATATACTTATATGATCGTGTATATGTTGTGTTCTATATTTGTTTTTTTGGTTTTTTTAATCCTTATGTCTCTTCCTGATATATTTTTTTATTTTTTATTTTTTCTCTCGGCTGTCACTGGCGCTGGTTTGATAAACTCATATAAGAAAAGACAAAATATGAAACGGTATGTAACTTTTTATGAGGATTCACCAAGGGGGAGGAGCTCAATGTATAACAACATCACTGAGGTCTATACATTTTTTGCCATCATTGATGGCTATTCGTCCTTAAGGTATCTTCCCTTAGATACCTTAATAGCACCTTTTTTTAAAGCACAATCAAGATTTTTATCTGTTTAATTTTTTTGAAAGTAATTGTATATCACATTCTTTTTTTATTTTTCTAAGGCACTTTACAAGAAGGAGATGCAATAATAAACCGGGATGACCACCCAAGTCCTAAAATTCTGAGGTATTGGGTTGCACCATATGATTCAGGAATATTACCCTGATTACAATGCAAGACGATGGACAAATAAAGAATAGAGGAATTACATTTTGTAGTTGGAATATAAGGGGTGCCAACGAACCAATTAAGAGGGGTAACATTTTTGCCCAACTAAAATCGTTGAAAAGCGACATAATGTTTTTGCAGGAGACACGCATGAAACAACAAACACAAATAAGATTTTACTTCGGAGTCACGTGAGTGACTACGTGAAGAACCCACCCAGCGCGCAGGCGCGGCATTACGTCAGCAGTGCAACAGCGGCAGCAGCTGGAGCCAGGCTCTCCAGCTGCAGCATAAAGACAAGACCTCAGGTAAGTGCCTTTTTTGTGTTACAGAGTCGCTCCAGGGAGAATTATGGCCTCTCGAAAGCGACCAGCCAGGAGGACTGCCTGCCCAACTCCACCCGAGGAGGGGTCCATAGCTGGGCGGCAGCCTCTCGCAGCGGGGGAGCCTTTTCAACGCTCCCGCTCACCCGACACCGAGCCGCCCCCAGTGCTGCAGGTTTCAACGCCCCGCACAGGGAGGAAGGCGACTCATAAGACCGACCGGCCGGTGTCCTCCGATGAATCGGAGGAACGGGAACACTCTCCCCCACCGAAAAGGGGAGATGCTCGGATCAGCTGCATGAGGCAGCTCCTAGAGCGAATGATTAACGAGGAGATGCGGCATCTCCCAGGAGGACGGGCTTTGGCCTCCTCCTCTCCACACCCTTCTGTACCCTCTATGTTCGAGGGCAGTAAGGGAGGCCAGGACTGGGCTGGCCTATCCCAAGGGCAGGCGGAGGATACCATCAGCATGCCGGGCGTGCCAGAAGAAGAGCTACTGGGTGTAGTAGGCCGATACGCAGCGCCCCCCAACGACTGGGATGGTATTGCCACCCAGAATGGCGGCCAGCATAAACAGGCTGTCCAACAACCCGCTGCAGGACAAGGCCGTCCAGCAGGCCCTTGACAATTACACAGCGCCAGAGAATTGCGAGGTGCTGAGGGTCAAAACGGTCAATGGGCAGATCTGGAACCAGCTGGGGCAGCAGATCAGGGCTCAGGAAGTCAAGATGCAGCGAGTCCTGAAGCTCCACTCAGCAGCCGTCACCGCCTTTGCTCGGTCCGTTGGGAATGAAGACCTGACCATACCCCAGCAGGATGCCCTCGCACTGATGTGCAGCACCACCTATGAGCTAAATAGCCTACGGCGGGACAACATCAGGCGTGCCCTCAACCCAACATATGCCGGCCTCTGCAAAGCTCCAGCGCCCGAACGAGAGGCGCTGCTATTTGGTGCAGATCTGGCCAAAAGGCTGAAGGAGTTGGAAGAGGCGGCCAAACCAGTAGGCCTCATGAGGGCAGGGCCAGGACCGAGCAGGGTGAAGACACCCAGTTGGCAGCACGCCTCGGCAGCCACCAGCAGGTACCGAGCTGGTGAAAGCCTGGTGACCGCCTCCCACTACCCCCAGAGCTCTTTTTTAGAGCGGGGCCCAGGGCGGAGCCGTGGGAAGATGCGCCGCCCCACCGCAGCACCAACACGGACAACCTTGGGCCAAACCCACCGAAAACGACCCCACAAGTAAACATGGAGGTAGGTGGGTCTGGTTCCTGTCAACATACACAGACAAAGGGTGTAGTATTAACAGGAGGACGTTTGAGGTTCTTCAAGCATGTTTGGTGCTCCCTTACTAACAATAAGTTTATACTCAACAGTATTAGTGGATACAAAATTGAGTTCAAACCAGGCGTAGAACCGCCAGTTCAGCACATGCCCCAAAGGGTATTCCTTCCCTCAGCAGTTGAGAAGGTAGAAGGACAAGCTGAACTTGATCGGCTCGTGGCTAAAGGCATCATAGAAATGACCACACACGAGCCGCAAGAATTTGTATCAAATATTTTTCTCAAAACCAAAAAAGATGGTGGATGTCGCATTATTATTGATCTGACGTCACTTAATCAGTCTGTTGAGTATCAACATTTCAAAATGGAGACATTTGTCACTGCCAGACAACTGATCTCCAAGGGATACTACATGGCAAGCATAGATATCAAAGATGCTTACTATTTGGTACCCATTCATAAAGATTATTATAAATATCTGAAATTTATCTGGATGGGCCAGCTATGGCAGTACCGAGCCTTGCCCAATGGGTTAACGACAGCTCCCAGACTATTTACGAAAATTCTTAAAGTGGCCATGAAGAAATTGAGAGAACTAAAACATTTAGTCGTGGCCTATCTGGACGATGTTCTCATATTAGGGAGAACAAGGGAACAAGCTGTCGCAGGAGTGTTAGCCACTAAACAACTCCTTGAAACTTTGGGATTCATCCTTCACCCAGATAAATCAATATTGGAGCCTACTACTAACATGGATTACCTAGGCTTCACTATTGACACTATTCACATGACTGTCACTCTGCCCAGAGACAAAAAAGTTTCACTCATCGAAGCTTGTAACCATTTAATTGCTACACCGCAACCTAGGATACGGCATGTAGCCAGAGTTATTGGCTCTATAGTAGCAGCATTCCCGGCTGCCCAACATGGGCCCTTGCATTATCAAAATCTACAAAGAGCAAGGACTCATGCATTACGCCTTAATAGGGGGCATTATGATCGCAAAATGGAATTACCCGCTGAAGCCAAATCAGAACTTCAGTGGTGGGTTGATAATATTTGGCACAGTCACAGTCCTATCGCCGTAACCAATCCTAACATAACCATTGCAACGGATGCCAGTGCTTTAGGCTGGGGAGCTACTAACTCCATAGACAGCACAGGTGGCAGATGGACTAACTCAGAGGCATCGCTACTACAATCACTGGGCATTAACTTCTTGGAAATGCTCGCCGCCTTTTATGGGCTAAAAGCATATGCATCTGATATGCGGCACGTGCATGTTAGGATTATGATCGACAACACTACGGCGGTATCTTATATCCAGCACATGGGTGGCATAAAATCAGTATCATGCGACAAATTAACTGCTATAATCTGGCAATGGTGTGTCGAGAGACATATTTGGCTATCAGCTGCCTATTTACCAGGCAAGCTAAATTTAGTGGCGGACACCAGGTCACGAAAATTCAACGACAACATCGAATGGATGTTGGACCCAAAATTATTTGCTAAAATTGTCAAGCAATATGGTACGCCAGATATAGATTTGTTTGCGTCTAGGTTAAATCACCAACTCAAGTCAAGTCAAGTCAAGTCAAGTTTATTTGTCACATACACATACGAGATGTGCAGTGAAATGAAAGTGGCAATGCTCACGGAACAACAAAACAACCAAACAAATTCTAAACACAATCACACATATTATTTTACGTAATAAATAATAGAAGGAAAAACGTTCTGTACAGTTAGTCCCTGGTGAGAAAGGCGTTTACAGTCCGAATTGCCTCTGGGAAGAAACTCCTTCTCAACCTCTCCGTTCTCACTGCATGGCAACGGAGGCGTTTGCCTGACCGCAGCGGCTGGAACAGTCTGTTGCAGGGGTGGAAGAGGTCTCTCATGATTTTATTTGCTCTGGAGTTGCACCTCTTGTTGTATAGTTCCTGCAGGGGGGTGAGTGAAGTTTCCATAGTGCGTTCGGCCGAACGCACTACTCTCTGCAGAGCCTTCTTGTCCTTGGCAGAGCAATTCCCGAACCAGATTGTAATGTTCCCGGACAAGATGCTTTCCACCGCTGCTGCGTAGAAGCACTGGAGGATCCTCAGAGACACTCTGAATTTCCGCAATTGCCTGAGGTGGTAAAGGCGCTGCCTTGCCTTACTCACCAGTGCTGAGGCGTGTGATGACCATGTCATATCCTCAGAGATGTGGACTCCCAGATATTTAAAACAGTTCACCCTATCCACAGGATCCCCATTTATACTCAATGGAGTGTACGTCCTCGGATGATGTGCCCTCCTAAAGTCCATGATCAGCTCCTTCGTTTTTTTGATGTTCAAGAGGAGGCTGTTCTCCTGGCACCAGAGTGCCAGATCAGCCACCTCCTCCCGGTAGGCCCTCTCATCATTGTCTGAGATCAGGCCCACCACCACAGTGTCATCAGCAAACTTAATTATTGAATTGGAGCTGAACCTAGCCACACAGTCATGTGTGTACAGAGAGTACAATAGGGGGCTGAGGACGCAACCCTGGGGCGATCCTGTGCTCAGGGTGAGGGACTTCGATGTATTCCCTCCCATCTTGACTACCTGGGGCCTGGCGGTGAGAAAGTCCAGGACCCAGGCACACAGGGAGGTGTTGAGCCCCAATTCCAGTAGCTTCCCGGCCAGTCTGGTGGGGACTATCGTGTTGAAGGCTGAACTGTAGTCTATGAACAGCATCCTCACGTAGCCCCCCTTCTGGCTGTCCAGATGGGAGAGAGCGGTGTGCAAGACCTGGGAGACCGCATCGTCCGTGGACCTGTTCGGACGGTATGCAAACTGCAACGGGTCCATGTTCCGAGGGAGGAAGGCGCAGATGTGATTCTTCACCAGCCTCTCGAAGCATTTCATGACTACCGAGGTAAGGGCCACCGGACGGTAGTCATTCAGGCAGGCTGGGGAGGCATTTTTTGGTACCGGTACGATGATGGATTTTTTGAAGCAGGCAGGGACCACGGACTTGTCCAGGGAGAGGTTGAATAATGTAGTGAGCACTGGAGCTAGCTGCGTAGCACAGGACTTGAGTACTCGCCCTGGGATGCCATCGGGGCCTGCAGCTTTTCTTGTGTTCACCCGTGTCAGTGCCCTCCTCACGTCGTGCTCGGACAGCGAGAATGTGTGCATATTCCTCCCTTCAGCTTCGGCAGCCAGCCCGCTGTCGGTATTGTCGATAGTCGGCAGACCTGGAGTGGTGTTGCCCCTCTCGAAACGAGCGTAGAAGGAGTTCAGGTCGTCAGCTAGGGAGGTGCCGGCACATGCGGATGAGGGAGCGGTGCTACGGTAGTTGGTTACAATCCGTAGCCCCTGCCACAGGCTTCTGGTGTCCTGCTGCTCCATCTGTAACTCCATCTTGTCCCTGTACCTTCTCTTTGCAACTACCCATGTATGTGGCTTGGGAACCAGACCCAGAGGCAGCAGCGGTAGATGCCTTCACGCTGGATTGGGGAAATTTCTTTTTCTATGCTTTCCCTCCCTTCTGCCTCATCAGTCGGGTACTCCAGAAAATTCAGGCAGACTCAGCCTCTGGCATTCTGGTCGTGCCCGACTGGCCTACCCAACCATGGTTCCCAATGTTCCATGACATGGTGGTAGAGACACCTATGGTCCTTCATAACCACCCCCAATTATTGACTCACCCGGGCACTGGCATTAGCCATCCATGCCACCAAAAATTGAACCTCCTGGTTTCCAGATTTTGAACAGACCTTACCGGGGATTGGGGTTATCAGACAGAACAATCACCACCATGTCGGCATCCCTGCGAGTTTCCACCAAGAAACAGTACCTGACCTTCATCAGGAAATGGGAACAGTACTGTCTGGAAGCAGGGACATCCTACAAGACGGCTTCGATCTCGGATGTGCTGGAGTTCCTGGCCCACCTGCACCATGACCTCAAGATGAGCTACAGTGCCATCAATACAGCTCGGAGCGCACTGTCCGCATACCTCATGCCGATAGGACAGCATAGTGTGGGATCCCACCCTCTGGTCATCAAACTCCTTAAGGGGATCTTTAACACCAAACCCCCTACACCTAGATACACCCACATGTGGGATGTGAGTGTAGTTCTGACACACCTTCGAGGTTGGCCTCCGGTGGGATCCCTGAGCCTGGAACAGTCCACTTATAAGACCCTTATGCTCATGGCGCTTGTCTCAGCTCAAAGGGTTCAGTCGCTCCATCAGCTAAATCTGAACTACATGGTGACCACCCCAGATACCATTACTTTCACCATGCCGGGGTTGGTAAAACAAAGTAGACCAGGTACATCCAACTCCCCGTTGATCTTCCGGGCATACCCTCCAGAACCTAGGCTGTGTGTGGTGACCCACCTTCATCATTATTTAGACACTACCCAAACGCTTAGAGGGAGAGAGAAAGCCTTATGGGTTAGCCACAGAAAGCCTTTTGGACGGGTTACCAGCCAGACATTATCCAGATGGTTGAAACAGGTCCTCAACATGGCAGGGATTAACACAGATGTTTTTAAATCCCATTCAACCAGGACAGCGTCCACCTCAGCGGCGGATAGGATGCAGGTTCCCCTAGACCACATCCTCAGAGCAGCGGGATGGTCAAGGGAATCGACATTCCAAAGATTCTACAGAAAACCGCTGATGGAACAGGACGTCTTTGCGGAAAGCATTTTAGAAACCGCAAAGTTATGATTTAAAGCCCAGGGGAGCTATTTTTTGTTATAGTTAATAAACATTTCTTTTATAACTAAACAAACTTGTTGGTCTTTAGATACCACTTCCTCCCTCGATGATCTTTCGGCAGTGAGTGATATAACTGTTACACGGTTTGAAATCACAGACCTTTGAAGTCTTCACGTAGTCACTCACGTGACTCCGAAGTAAAATAGTAAGATTAAACGAGTACTTACCAGTACGAAGTTTGATCTGTATTTTATGAGGAGTTACGATGAGGGATTACGTGCCCTCCGCTCCCACCCTCATTATATAGATCAAATTCGGACTAATGTCTCGTTGGTCTTTACTATCTTTACTTCAACTAGTGTCTATCTGTGATTCCACACCGCTGCTTGGAAGTATGCCGCGCCTGCGCGCTGGGTGGGTTCTTCGCGTAATCCCTCATCGTAACTCCTCATAAAATACAGATCAAACTTCGTACTGGTAAGTACTCGTTTAATCTTACTATTAAAGGCGAATTGGATAGGACAAACATACTACTCCTCATTTACATCTAAATCTAGGGTACGACAGATGGCAGATGGCACAATAGGCTAAGTGTTCGGCTGGCGACCGGAAGGTAGCCGGTTCGAATCCTGCTTGGAGTGCATACTGTCGTTGTGTCCTTGGGGCAAGACACTTCACCCACCTTTGCCTGTGTGTAAATGTAATATAATTATGTGAATCACTTTGCGGTCAATGCAAGTTGACTAAAAATGTGCTATATAAATAAGATTATTATTATTATTATTATTATTATTATTATTCTTATTCTTATTCTTATTATTATTATTATTATTATAGGGGTACAGCTATTCTTATTAGGAAAGGTATTCCTTTTAAATTAAAGAATACTATATCAGATAAAGAGGGAAGGTATATTATAATTTCGGGTGAAATTTATGCAACCCCACTAACTTTGATAAATATTTATGCTCCGAATTTTGATAACCCCCAATTTTTTGATAAAATTATTGACATAATATCAGAGTTTAATTACCAAAATGTGATAATACTTTAACGGTGTTTTAGATTCATATCTAGATAAATCATCAAAACAAAAGAAGAGTAATTTAAAATCTAAAACTAGCGAACTTCTAAATACATATATAAAATATACTAATATAATAGATGTATGGAGATCTGCTAATCCAGTTGGAAGGGAATACTCGTTTTACTCTCAGGTGCATACAACTTATTCAAGAATTGATTATTTTTAGTGGATATGAAATTAATGCCATATACAAACAACCCAACATACCACATTAGTAGTATCTCAGATCACTCTCCGTTGATATTTTCAGTAAAATTTGAGGGAATGCCGGGTAAAAAAAAAATTTTTGAGGTTTAATACACATATTTTAAACGACGTGCAAGGCTATCAATATTTAAAACAACAAATGAAACTTTTTTTTTCGATACAAATGATATACCAGGTACTTTGCCTTCTTTATTATGGGAAACTTTTAAGGCATTATTGAGAGGAATTATAATTTCATATCAAAGTTTTCAAAATAAAAAGAATAAGACAGAACAATTGTTGTTAGAACAAGAAATCAGACAGTTAGTGTTGGATAATGCCGAAGATTCCACGACAGATAAACACAATAAGATAGTATTACTGAAATTTAAACTTAATCGAATTGTATCGGCAAGAGTAATAAGACTATTCCAAATTACAAAACAGGAACATTTTGAGTTTGGTGTCAAACCACATAAGCTTTTAGCTCGCCAATTGAAAAAAAACAAGAAAAGGAAAATACTATAACCAAAATTAAATCAGAGAAAGGTGAATTACTAATACTACCTAAAGATATTAATAATAGATTTGCCCAATTTTACCAAAACTTATATACATCTAAAATTAAAATAGAAGATAGTAAAATAAAAAAAATTCTAGATAACTGTAATCTTCCAATACTGGACCTTTTGGAACAAGAGGAACTAGGAGGTCAAATTACAATCAAAGAAATAGGTGAAACAATAAATTCGCAGAAAAATGGTAAGACACCGGGACCAGATGGTTTTAATAATGAATTTTATAAACAAAAATTCAGGAGATAACGACCCCTTATTTATTTAATTTATACGCCCATGCTTTTAAAAAAAACAAACTACCTGAAACACATACAGAATCAACTATTACGCTTATTCCAAAAAAAGATAAAGATTTAGAAGATCCGGGCTCGTACAGAGCTATATCACTTTTAAATACAGATCAGAAAATTTTAGCAAAGATTTTAGCAAGAAGATTAAGCAAATATATTAGTAAATTGATAAACCCTGATCAAACGGGGTTTATACCTAAAAGATACTCATTTAATAATCTGAGACGCCTGTTTAATATAATGTACTCGCATAAAGTAGAGGAAGAAGATATATCAATTATTTCTTTGGATGCAGAGAAAGCATTTGATCAGGTAGAGTGGCAATACTTATATAAAGTACTACAGAAATTTAATATGGGAGAGCATTTTATAACATGGGTAAAATTACTATATGATAAACCGATGGCAAGAATTTTAACTAATAACATGTTATCTCAAAATTTTCAACTATCAAGGGGTAATAGGCAGGGATGTGCACTATCACCCCTGCTATTTGCCCTTATGATAGAACCCCTGGCTGAAAGTATAAGAATTCATCCGAATATTCAGGGCTATAATACCAGGGACTCAAAGAATAAAATCCCATTATATGCAGACGATATACTTTTATATATTACAAAGTCACAAACGAGCATACCAAATTTATTAAACTTAATAGAGGAATTTGGGTCTTTTTCTGGATATAGAATAAACTGGAACAAAAGTGAAATCATGACATTAAAACCTCAAGAATCTTCACACTTATTTAAGTTCCCCTTTAAAATCGCAACAGAAAAATTTAAATATTTGTGCATTCAGATTACTAGAAAATATAAAGCATTATTTAACGCTAATTTCATACCTTTATTAAATAAACTTAATACGCTGATTAAATTTTGGAAAACACTTCCCTTATCATTATTAGGTAGAATAAATGCAATAAAATAATCTTCCTACCACAATTACTATACCTATTTCAGTCTATACCGGTATATATACCAAAATATATATTTTTTTAATTAGACTCTAATATTACTAATTATATTTGGGACTATAGATCACATAGAATCACAAAAAAACACTTATGTAAACCAAAAGAGGTCGGGGGACTTTCACTTCCGAATTTTATGTATTATTACTGGGCAGTGCATATTAAGAATATGATTTATTGGTTGGATAGTTCTACCCAACAGACAGAATGGATAAAAATGGAGAAGGAGGATTGCCATCCTTGTAATATAAGAACGATCCTCTTCTCCCCAAAAAAACTGAATAACACAATATACAAGAAGAACCCAATTATATATGGTACTATAAGAATTTGGAAACAAGTAAAATTATCTTTAAAATTAAGAAATCTATCACTGTTAATGCCAATAGCGAATAACACTTTACTTAAACCATCTCTGATTGATAAGACATATAACCAATGGGAACGTCTCGGAATTAGAAGGATCGTGGATATGTACGAAATGGGAAACCTACTATCATGCCAACAATTACAATTAAAATTTAAATTGAAAAACAACCAATATTTTAAATATCTTCAGATTTGCGATTTCATGAAAAAATATATACAAGGATATCAAAAAGTAACTCCTGACTTATTGGAAGAAGCAATGAATATTGAAGCTGACACAAAAATTAATATCATATTTATATAATAGTATTCTAAATATAGACCTACCATCGGCAGAGGTAGAGAAGAGCGGGTACGGGAACTAATGATAAAAATTACGAAGGTTAAATGGGAAAAATACTTGATATATATTCACAAACGTTCAATTAATGTAAGACATAATCTAATTCAATTTAAAATTGGGCATAGATTATATTATTCAAAAACAAGATTGAACAAATTGTATCCAAATATATCCGCCACTTGTGATAAATGTCTAGCCCAAAAGGCAACTATAACACACTCCTTAGTTTCCTGAATAAAACTTTATAGATTTTGGAATGATATTTTTGAAATATTTACAAAATTATTCAAGACAAGAATGGAACCTAATAGTGAAATGATTATATTTGGTGTAATGGAAGATGGGAATAAATTGAACACATCTCAAAATCTATTCCTTAACTATGGTTTAATAATAGCAAAAAAATTAATACTTAAATGTTGGAAGGGTACATCAATACCAACGCTTAAAATGTGGATTGCAAGTATGTTGGACACCGCTCATCTTGAGGAAATGCGATTCCTCCTAATGGATAAATAACAATACATAACAAGTTGGTCTCCATTCGTCGTTTTTTTTGGAATCATATGGTGCAACACAATTGTAAAAATAACTGTTTCAGGACTGGACGAGGGTTGGTCAAGATTATGAATAATAGAATAGAATAGAATAGTTTCTTTATTGTCATTGTAACATGAACCATGTGCAACGAAATTTAAAAATGTCAGCCAGTCAGTGCACCATTCAAACATTTCTAAAAGCTAACGATACATACAAGATAAAATATTAAAAGATATACAACTAAAATAAATATCACGAAAATAGCACGCATAAACACCCAACCCTCCATCCGTCTGTCGATTTCACAGTGTACCACAGTCCCTTAGTATGTATCGCCCCTGCGTTCCTTGGCGGCTACATTTAGTGCTTTTATAGCAGTGGAGTAAAAACTGTTCTTTAGTCTGTTCGTCCTTGTCCTTGTAGATCTGTACCGTCTGCCCGACGGCAACAGTTCAAACAGGGAGTTTCCGGGGTGGGAAATGTCCTTTATGATACTCTGGGATTTTTTGATGCAGCGGGAACTGTGTAAGTCCTCCAAGGTAAGGAGAGGGCAGCCGACAATCCTCTGGGCGTTGTCAATGGCCCTCTGGAGCGCTTTCCTCTGAGCCGCTGTGCAGCTGGTGTACCACACGCATACACAGTATGTTAGTATGGTCTCAATGGAGCACCGATAAAAGGACAGCAGCAGTCTCTGAGTGATGTTATTCTTCCTGAGCACCCTCAGGAAGTGCAGTCTCTGCTGGACCCTTTTCAGCAGCGCAGTGGTGTTCATGCTCCGTGTCAGGTCCTCCTCAATATGGATGCCCAGGAAGCGGAAATCCGCCACTCTCTCCACACAGTCCCCTCTGATAGTCAATGGTACCATGTCCGTTTTATTCTTCCTAAAGTCTATTATTAATTCCTTTGTCTTTAAGGTGTTGAGGAGCAGGTTATTCTCTTCACACCACACTGTCAGCTGCTCCGCCTCATCCCGGTAGGCGTACTCGTCCCCCCCCGGAGATGAGTCCCACCACCGTATTGTCATCCGCAAATTTGACAATGGTGTCCTTTTCTTTTTTATTTTATTTTCTTTTCTCTATTTTCTCTCAACTTTCTTCATTTACTCGTTTTCTTTCTTCACACACTATATATTTCACATCTTTCTATCCTTTACTATCTAACTTATTTTTCTTATTCTCATCTTTTTTCAATGTAACAAAAAAAAGAAGTTGTACATAAAATGTATTATGAAAATATATATTAGGCACTTTGGTCCCATATGACTGTACTTACTTCTAATAAAATAATATATATATATATATATATTTTTTTTTTAAATAAATAAATAATAAAACATATTGAAAATAAAATTGAAATTGAATTAAAAAAAAGCACAGACACAAAGAAAGTCCACGACACAACATAACATAAATGGCACCAAGTTGAGGACGGCACCATAGTCCAGCCAGCCTCCCCTCCGTGTTCATCCGTGGTCGGGGCCTTCCGAGCACCCGCTGTCGCAGCCCCGGGTGGCCCGATGTTCAGGCCCTCACGCCGGGCTGGTCATAGGGTAATGAGGACGTCTTATTGCCAGATTTAAGTCTTTGGGGTTGATACACACCCGTATTTTGTTCTTACCCTTCTTCATGGTGGCGACCATGGTGGAGACCCACTCGGTGAGTTCGCTGACAGCTTCAAGCACTCCCATGTCAACCATGTTCTTCAGCATGGCTTCGACCTTGCCCTTCATGGCAAACGGCACCCTGTGTGGAGTACGGACCACTGGTACAACTGACGGGTCAGTTGCGATCTTGTATACAAGGGGCAGCTTACCCAGTTCATCATCGAAGAGGTCAGGGTACTCGGAGAGTGGATTCAACATCACCCGCACCTCGTGGACAGTACGGTCAAAGGACACCAGCCCCAGATCCTGACAGGCCTGATTGTCAACAGAGTCACACAGTCGCAGTCAAGAATGAAAAACGACAGGTCACGGGAAGATGTCTTCAGCACATAGTGGAAGGTGGCCCTCCCCACATGTTTTAGGTCCTCTCCCCCATAAGCATGCAAATGGAGCGATCAGCAGTTAACAGCTCTTTATTTCAAATCTTCCTGAACAGGGATGTTGACATAACATTCACCTTCTCCCCCGTGTCCAGCTTAGCAGTGAAGGACTTGTTGTTGACAGTGACAAGCACAGAAGAATCGGGTAGGCGAGATTGATTATGAAGGAGATAATAAACACGGGCATCTCCCATGGAAATACTGGGCTCAGAGTCGAGGGCAGTGTCGACAGAAGACTGGGAACCGAATTCGTTAACAACTTGATGAAGGCTGTTTAAAACTTGTCTGGGAGCTGGAGGAACGTTCTCACGGGAGCGACAGGCAGCTGAGAAATGATTCATCTTCTTACAGAAATTACAAGCTTTACGTTGTCTTGCATGCGACGGGGCATAGCAACACCAGTCAGATGAATAGCCCGATTGTCAGATCCCCTCTACCCATGTAGCGGGGCAACCACATCAGCTATTCTGCATGCATGCATAGCTTCAGTCACGGTGAGATCCGGTTTTCGCAGCAGCTCTGCTCGTAACCTCTGATCTAGCAAGCCGGTGACCAAAATATCTCTGGTGAGCTGATCACGCATGTTCTCCAAACGGCACCGCTGAGCAAGGTAGCGCAGGTCAGCGATAAAACATTCAACAGGCTCATCAAGCTGCTGTTTCCTTGTAAATAATCTAGCCCGCTTCAATATATGGTTGGAGGGGAAGTCACAAATATCCGCGGGTCGTTGGCAGATTCCGCCGGCACGACGACCTGGTCGTTGTCATCCAGGACCGCTGGATTGTAGGTGAAAGTCTGAGCTCGTTTCATAGCATCGGGACCGGCAAGGTTCAGCAGGAGTGAGGCTTTGACCGCATCAGGGTCATTTCGGTGCACGATGTTGATGAAGTGGTTGTAGTCCATCACAAAAGTGGCCCATTGCTCCACAATGTCATCGTCAAAGACAAGAGGGGAGGGCTGGCGGCACGAGAATGCCATGGTGAACGGGGAATTAAACACTAGTAAAACTAGGAGCAAATAAAACCCGATAAACAGGAGGCGTGCGTTCAACTTACTGACACCATGTAAAGGAATGTACAGTCTGACACACTGTAACTTTACTGAGTATTTAATAAAAGCACATGTGAAGCACGTCCCAGTACTGACTGCATCTAGTCTTCAGGCGTACTGGAACCAAGGGAGGAGCAAGGGGAAGATATCACAGTTATACTGAGATGACTAAGGCGTGGTTAGTGGTATAGAGGTAGCTACATTATAGGTTGCATGCATAAACCATCTACTGTAGGGACTACCTGCAATTAGAGAAGTCAATGTTCATACCGCTGGGGTGCAAACTGCCCAAGTGAAATATGAGGTGCAGTTCCTCCAATTTACGGCGGGCCTCACTCTGGCCATGGAGGAGGCCCAGGACAGATGGGTCGGATTCGGATTGGGAGGAGGAGTTGAAGTGCTGAGCCACCGGGAGATCAGGTTGGTTATTGCGAACCGAGTGGAGGTGTTCGGCGTGTGTGCGTGAGAGTGTGTGTGTGAGAATGTGTATATATGTGAGAGAGAGAGAGAGAAAAAAAAACGTGCATGTGTTAGAGAGAGCAGGACAGAGAGGGAGTGCGTTTGAGAGAGGTGGGGGCTGTGTGTGTGTGTGTGTGTGTGTGTGTGTGTGTGTGAGAGTGGGACTGTGTGTGTGTGTGTGTGTGCGTGTGTATGAGAGAGAGAGAGAGAGAGAGAGAGAGAGAGAGAGAGAGAGAGAGAGAGAGAGAGAGAGAGGGAGGAGTGTTGCTAGTGTGAGAGAGTGTTTGTGTATGTGAGAAAGTGGGACTGTGTGTGTGAGAGACAGGGAGCGAGAGAGGGAGTGTGCGAGAGACTGAGCGAGAGAGGAAGGCGGCACGAGAGGGTGGAGTGGAGAGAATTTGTGTCCAAGTGGGGGAGAGTGGATGGAGAGGAGAGAGAGGAATGGACACGTGCAGCTTCAAGGGACATTGGTCAGGTAGCATTTGGAGTATTGCATACAGTTCTGGTCACTCCATTACAGGATTGGTGTGGAGGCTTTGGGGAATATGCAGAGATGGTTAACCAGATGGTTTAAAAACAAGGAACTGCAGATGCTGGTTTATTAAAAAAGGACACAGAATGCAGGAGTAACTCAGCGGGACAGGCAGCATCTCTGGGGAGATGGAATGCGTGACTGAAGAAACGACCTGAACGTTACCCATTCCTTCCAGCATTTTGTGTTTACCTAAACAACGCATATCTATCCACTTGTTGGTGTGCCAGCAGGCTGGGGGAGCGGGCAAAGGCCTTGCCACAGATCGGGCAGGGGAAGGGGCGCTGGCCGGTGTGGACTCGCCGGTGCTCCAGCAGGTGGTTAAGGCGGGTGAAGCCCTTACCACAGGACGGGCAAGGGAAGGGACGCTCACCGCTGTGGGTACGACTGTGCTGCCACAGGCTGGACATGCGGGTGAAGCCCTTGCCACATTCAGCGCACACAAAGGGTATCTCTCCGGTGTGTATCCGCTGGTGCTCCCGCAGCCCCCATGCTCTCTTGTCACAGTGGGAGAAGCTGCTCGCCGGCGTGGGTCCGCCGGTGCTGCCGCAACCCCCGCGAGCTGTCAAACTGCTCACCGCAGTATGGGCAGTCGTAGGGCTGGCCACTGGTGTGCACGTGCTGGTGAGACAGGGCGTGGGAGGCCATGGCAAAGCGCTCTCCACACACCGGGCTGGGGAAGGGACGGTCGCCGCCGTGCACCCGCTGGTGGGACAGCAGACTGGAGGAACGGGTGAACCCCTTGCCGCACTGGGCGCAGGTGTAGGGGCGCTCGCCAGTGTGGGTGCGCTGGTGCCTCAGCAGGCTGCTGGACCGGACGAAGCCCTTGCCGCACTGGGCACAGGTGAAGGGACGCTCGCCTGTGTGGGTGCGCTGATGCCTCAGCAGGTGACTAGACTGGTTGAAGACCATGCCGCACTGGGCACAGGTGAAGGGACGCTCGCCGGTGTGGGTGCGCTGGTGCACCAGCAGGTAGCTGGAGGAGATGAAGCCCTTGCCACACTGGGCACAGGTGTAAGGCCGCTCACCGGTGTGGGTGCGCTGGTGCTTCAGCAGGCTGTCGGACTGGGTGAAGCCCTTGCCGCAGTGAGCGCAAGTGTAGGGGCGCTCGCCGGTGTGGGTGCGCTGGTGCTTCAGCAGGTTGTCGGACTGGGTGAAGCCCTTGCCGCAGTGACCGCAAGTGTAGGGGCGCTCTCCGGTGTGGGTGCGCTGGTGCACCAGCAGGTTGCTGGACTGGGTAAAGACCTTGCCACAGTCGCTGCAGGTGTACGGTCGTTCCCTCGTGTGCACGCGCCTGTGCAACTTCAGCTCTGGCGATGACTTGAAGCTTTTGCCGGAGTTGGAACAGGTGAAGGGCCGCTCATTGCTGTGCACCCGCCGGTGCACCCGCAGCCCCTTCAACTGGGCAAAGCTCTTGCTGCAGGTGGAGCAGCCATAGGGCTTCTCACCCGTGTGCACCTGCCAGTGGATCTTCAGGATCTTCGCCGTCTTGAAGCTCTTGCCGCAGTCGGAGCAGGTGAAGGGGTGTTCTCCCGTGTGCACCCGCGGGTGGGTCTCCAGCTGGCTCGGGAACTGACAGGCCTTGCCACACACGTCATACTCATAACGCTTCTCCTTGTTGTGTGCCATTATGTGGTCCCTTATTGAAGTTCAGCCCCTCGAAGCTCAGCCCGCACACCGAGCAGATGGGAGGGGGTGGTGGCTCACCGGCACCTTGGCCGCCCACAATAACCACTCACGTCCCTGTCTCTCCGTCCACAGCAACAGCTTCTAAACCCTGCAGGAGGGGAACACAGAGGGTCAACAAGCTGGCAACAGATCACAATACCATTAGTTTCAATATAATTATGGAGAGGGTCAGAACTGGATCTAGGGTTGAGATTTTTGATTGGAGAAAGGCTAACTTTGATGCGATGCGAGATGATTTAAAAGGAGTGAACTGGGACATTTTGTTTTATGGGAAAGATGTAGAAGAGAAATCAAGGACATTTAAAGGGGAAATCTTTATGTTCCTGTTCGGTTGAAAGGAAAGTAAAAATTGGAAAGAGCCCTGGTTTTCAAGGGAAATTTGACATCTTGTTCGGAAAAAGAGGGAGATCTACAATAATTATAGGCAGCATGAAGTAAATGAGGTGCTTGAGGAGTATAAGGAATGTAAAAAGAATCTTAAGAAATAAATTAGAAAAGCTAAAAGAAGATATGAGGTTGCTTTGGCAAGTAAGGTGAAAGTAAATCCAAAGGGTTTCTACAGCTATATTAATAGCAAAAGGATAACGAGGGATACAATTGGTCCATTGGAGAGACAGAATGGTCAGCTATCTGCGGAGCCAAAAGAGATGAGGGAGATATTGAACAATTCTTTTTCTTCGGTATTCACCAAGAAGAAGGATATTGAATTATGTGAGGTAAGGGAAACTGGTAGAGTAGCTATGGATACTATGAGGTTCAAAGTAAAAGAAGTACTGACACTTTTGAAAAATATAAAAGTGGATAAGTCTCCAGGTCCTGACAGGATATTCCCTAGGACATTGAGGGAAGTTAGTGTAGAAATAGCCGGGGCTATGACAGAAATATTTCAAATGTCATTAGAAACGGGAATAGTCTCCGAGGATTGGCGTACTGCGCATGTTGTTCCATTGTTTAAAAAGGGTTCTAAGAGTAAACCTAGCAATTATAGACCTGTTAGTTTGACTTCAGTGGTGGGCAAATTAATGGAAAAGATACTTAGAGATAATATATATAAGCATCTAGATAAACAGGGTCTGATTAGGAACAGTCAACATGAATTTGTGCCTGGAAGGTCATGTTTGACTAATCTTCTTGAATTTTTTGAAGAGGTTACTAGGGAAATTGACGAGGGTAAAGCAGTGGATGTTGTCTATATGGACTTTAGTAAGGCCTTTGACAAGGTTCCTCATGGAAGGTTGGTTAAGAAGGTTCAACTGTTGGGTATAAATGCAGGAATAGCAAGATGGATTCAACAGTGGCTGAATGGGAGAAGCCAGAGGGTAATGGTGGATGGCTGTTTATCGGGTTGAAGGCAGGTGGTGACTAGTGGGGTGCCTCAGGGATCTGTGTTGGGTCCTTTGTTGTTTGTCATGTACATCAATGATCTGGATGAAGGGGTGGTAAATTGGATTAGTAAGTATGCAGATGATACCAAGATAGGGGGTGTTGTGGATAATGAAGAGGATTTCCAAAGTCTACAGAGTGATTTAGCCATTTGGAAAAATGGGCTGAAAGATGGCAGATGGAGTTTAATGCTGATAAATGTGAGGTGCTACACCTTGGCAGAACAAATCAAAATAGGACGTACATGGTAAATGGCCGTTATAAATCAGAGCATGGAGCATAGCAGCTGGGATGTAATGTTAAAATTGTACAAGGCATTGGTGAGACCAAATCTGGAGTATGGTGTACAATTTTGGTCGCCCAATTATAGGAAGGATGTCAACAAAATAGAGAGAGTACAGAGGAGATTTACTAGAATGTTGCCTGGGTTTCAACAACTAAGTTACAGAGATAGGTTGAATAAGTTAGGTCTTTATTCTCTGGAGCGCAGAAGGTTAAAGGGGGACCTGATAGAGGTCTTTAAAATGATGAGAGGGATAGACAGAGTTGATGTGGACAAGCTTTTCCCTTTGAGAATAGGGAAGATTCAAACAAGAGGACATGACATCAGAATTAAGGGACAGAAGTTTAGGGGTAATATGAGGGGGAACTTCTTTACTCAGAGAGTGGTGGCGGTGTGGAATGAGCTTCCAGTGAAGGTGGTGGAGGCAGGTTCATTGGTATCATTTTGAAATAAATTGGATAGGCATATGGATGAGAAGGGAATGGAGGGTTATGGTATGAGTGCAGGCAGGTGGGACTAAGGGGAAAAAACATTTGTTCGGCACGGACTTGTAGGGCCGAGATGGCCTGTTCCCGTGCTGTAATTGTTATATGGTTATATGGACTTCCTAAACTGCAACATCCTCCCCACCCCAAACAATGTGACCTCCTCCCTATGGCTCCCTGCCCCTTACGACTGCCACCTCCTGCTCCTTATCCCCCTTTGCTCCCTCCCCCCTCCTCCCCACCCCCAAACAGTGTGAACCCCACCAGGCTCCTTATCCGCTTCCATGACTCACTTGACCCCTCTTTCTCTCTCTCCGACCCCCAGTTCCCTTCCCCCCCAATTCATCCCCCTCGGCACCAAACCCACTCCCCCTTGAATCCCTCCCCCCTCCCTTTTCTCACTGCTTCCCCACGCTACTCACTTGACTCCTTTTACCAACCCCCAGCCTCTCACCACCTCCCTCCCTCCCCCGGACTGTCTCCTCTCTCTCTCTCTGACCCTCTCCACTTATTGCTGCCCCTCTCGGCCTCCCACCACTAAGATATCTCTCTCCCCCTCTCCCCTCCGAACTCACTCTCCTCAACCCCCCCCCTCTCTCTCCCTTCTTCCACCACCACTCTATCTCTCTCTGTCTCTCCTTCTCTGTCTCTCTACCCTTTCTCATTCTCTCTCTACTCAATCCATCTCTCTTCCTCTCCACCCTCCTTCTCCACCCCTATCTCCCTCCCCATACTTTCTATCTCTCTCCATCTCGCCCTCCCCACTCTCTCTCTCTATCCTCTTCTCTCTCCCCATCCTCTCTCTCTTTATCCCCTTCTCTCTTGCCATCTCTCCCCCCCTTTCCCTCGCTCTCTATCCCCTTCTCTCACTCTCCTCTTCCTCCCCTTCTCTATTTCCATCTCTCCCTCCCACCCTCTCCCTCTCTCTATCCCTTTCTCTCTTTCCATCTCTCCCACTCTCTCCTCTTTCTCCCCCCATCGTTCTCTCTCTCTCACCATCGCCCCTCCTCTTTCCCCTCTCTCTCTATCCCCTTCTCTCTCTATCTATCCCTCCCCACTCTCTCTCT
>JAWMAR010003656.1:0-24989 GCA_036785375.1 Leucoraja ocellata
GCCCCCGGCCCAAGATGGAGCCGACCCGCTCTGGACGGTGAGAGAGGGGGAGAGAGAAAGAGAGGGAGATGGAGAGAGAGAGAAAGAGAGAGAGAGCGAGAGGGAGAGAGAGAGAGAGATGGACGGCGAGAGGGAGAGAGAAAGAGAAAGAGACAGGGAGAGAGAGAGTCTTTCCGGGCTGAGTGAGGCCGCCCCGCTGAAAGATTCTAGAGAGAGGGGCCTCAGCCCGGAAATGACGTCGCGACGCCAGCCCCAAGATGGAACCGACCCGCAGTGGATGAGAGGGAGAGAGAGATGGAGGGAGAGAGAGGGTGGGGAGGAAGAGATGGAGAGAGAGAAGGGGATAGCGAGAGATAGAGAAAGAGAGAGAGAGAGAGGGGGAAAGGGGGATAGAGAGAGAGAGAAAACAAGAGAGAGGGATAGAGATAGTGGGGAGAGAGTGAGTGTGAGGGGAGAGTGAGGAAGGAAGGAGGAGAGAGAGAAAGAGGGGTAGAGAGAGAGGGAGAGAGCAAGAGAGAGGGAGAGAGAGAAGGGGATAGAGACGGAGATAGAGGGAGAGAGGGAGGGAGAAAGAAAGAGAAAGATAGAGGGAGAGAGAGAAAGCGAGGGGAAGAAAGAGAGAGAACGATAGGGGGAGGAGAAAAAGAGGGGTAGAGGGAGAGAGTGAGAGAGGAAAGGAGTGGGGAGAGAGAAAGAGGGGGGAAGAGGGGGGGGGGAGATTGCGGGGAGGGAGAGAACGAGAGAGAGGGTGGGGAGGAAGAGATGGAGACAGGGGGAGAGGGTGGTGTGGGAGAGATGTAGAGAGAGAAAGGGGGAGAGAGAGAGGGTGGGGAGGGAGAGATGGAGTGAGAGGGAAAGAGGGTGGGGAGGGGAAGATGGAGAGAGAAGGGGATAGAGAGAGGGGGAGACGGTGGTGAGGGAGAGATGGAGAGAGAAAGGAAGAGAGAGAGAGAGGGCGGGGAGGGAGAGAGAGAAAGAAGGGGATAGAGAGAGGGGGTGAGGGTGGGGAGGGAGAGATGGAAGGGGATAGAGAGAAAGAGAGAGGGCGAGGAGGGAGAGATGGAGAGAAAGAAGGGGATAGAGAGAGGGGGAGAGGGTGGGGAAGGAGAGATGGAGAGAGGGGGAGAGGGTGGGGAAGGAGAGATGGAGAGAGCGAGAGAGAGAGATAGAGTGTGGGGAGGGAGAGGGGGGTAGAGAGAGAGGGCGGGGAGGGAGAGAGAGAAGATAGAGATAGAGGGTGGGGAGGGAGAGATGGAAAGAGAGAAGGGGATAGGAAGAGGGTGGAGGGAGAGATGGAGAGATAAGGGGATAAAGAGAGAGAGGGTGGGAAGGGAGAGATGGAGAGAGAGAAGGGGATAGAGAGAGAGGAGACAGAGGAGGAGAGGGAGAATGATATGGGGAGAAAGAGGAGTGAGAGAAGGGGATAAAGAGAGGGATTGAGTAGAGAGAGAGGGAGAGAGAGCAAAGGGAGGGGGGAGGGATTCAAGGGAAAGTGGGTTTGATGCCGAGGGGGATGAATGGGGGAGGACAGGGAGGTGGGGGGGTGGGGGAGAGAGAGGGGTCAAGTGAATCATAGAAGGGGACTGGGAGCCTGGTGGGCGTTCACACGGTTTGGGGGTGGGGAGGAGGGGGGAGGGAGCAAAGGGGGGTAAGGAGCAGGAGGTGGCAGGTGTAAGGGGCAGGGAGCCACAGGGAGGAGGTCACATTGTTTGGGGGTAGGGAGGGTGTTGCAGTTTAGTTAGTCAAACCAGGGCAGGATCTTTGCTGTGTATGGTGGGGCGCTGGTGCAATAGACAATAGGTGCAGGAGTACACCATTCGGCCCTTTGAGCCAGCACCGTCATTCAATGTGATCATGGCTGTTCATCCCAAATCAGTTCCCCGTACCTGCCTTCTCCCCATATCCGCTGACTCCACTATCTTTAAGAGTCCCATCTAGCTCTCTCTTGAATGTATCCAGAGATCCGGCCTCCACCGCCCTCTGAGACAGAGAATTCCACAGACTCACAACTCTCCGTGAGAAAAAGTGATTCCTCGTCTCCGTACTAAATGGCTTACCCTTAAATCTTAAACTGTGTGCGGCCCCTGGTTCTGGACTCCCCCACCATCGGGAACATGTTTCCTGCCTCTAGCATGTCCAAACCCTTAACAATCTTATATGTTTCAATAAGATAACCTCTCATCCTTCTAAACTCCAGAATGTACACGCCCAAACAACAGGTCTTTCCACCCATGGAGTCCATGCCGACCAGCGATCACCCCGTACACTCGCACTATCCCACGCACATTAGGGACAATTCAGCAATTTTGCGGAGGCCGATTAATCTACAACCCAGAACGTCTTTGAAATGTTGGAGGAATCCGGAACACCCAGAGTAAAAACCCACGCAGGTCAAAGGGAGAACGTACAAACTCCATACAGACCGCACCCGTAGTCAAGATCGAGCCCAGTCGTCTGGAGGTGAGGCAGCTACTGTACTGCTGAGACAGTGTGCCGCGCAGAATTATATAATGGTTTCCTCCGCCATAAAGATTCAAGATTCAACACACTCAATATGTGCTAGTAATGTCCTGTTTGCCAGCTTGTTGACCCTCCTTGTGTTCCCCTCCTGCAGGGTGTAGGAACCGTTGCTGTGGATAGAGATACGGGGACGTGAGCGGCCATTGAGGGCAGACAGGGTGCCGTGAGCCCCCCCCCCCCTGCCCCGCTCGGTGTGCGGGCTGAGCTTCGATGGTGGACCACATGACGGGGCACAACAAGGAGAAGCGTTATGAGTGCGACGTGTGTGGCAAGGCCTTGCGGTACCCGAGCGAGCTGGAGATCCACCGGCGGGTGCACACAGGCGAGAAGCCGTATGGCTGCTCTACCTGCGGTAAGAGCTTTACCCAGTTGAAGGGGCTGCGGCAGCACCGGCGGGTGCACAGCAGTGAGCGGCCCTTCACCTGCCCTGACTGCGGCAAAGGCTTCAAGTCGTCCAAGGAACTGAAGGTGCACAGGCGCGTGCACACCGGGGAGCGGCCCTACACCTGCAGCGACTGCGGCAAAAGCTTCACCACCTCCACCGGGCTGCTGATACACCAGCGCTCCCACACCGGCGAGCGTCCCTACACCTGCACCCAGTGCGGCAAGGGCTTCACCAACTCCAGCGGGCTGCTGGTGCACCAGCGCTCCCAGACCGGCGAGCGTCCCTACACCTGCACCCAGTGTGGCAAGGGCTTCACCACCTCCACCAGGCTGCTGATACACCAGCGCTCCCACACCGGCGAGCGTCCCTACACCTGCACCCAGTGTGGCAAGGGCTTCACCACCTCCACCAAGCTGCTGATACACCAGCGCTCCCACACCGGCGCGCGTCCCTACACCTGTACCCAGTGCGGCAAGGGCTTCACCCACTCCGGCACCCTGCTGGTGCACCAGCGCACCCACACTGGCGAGCGCCCCTACACCTGCGCCCAGTGCGGCAAGGGCTTCACCCGCTCTGACTGCCTGCTGGTGCACCAGCGCCACCATATCCGCATGCGCCCCTACACCTGCGCCCAATGTGGCAAGGGCTTCACCCACTCTGGCAACCTGCTGGTGCACCAGCGCACCCACACCGGCGAGCGCCCCTACACCTGTGCCCAGTGTGGCAAGGGCTTCACCCGTTCCTCCAACCTGCTGTCCCACCAACGGGTTCACGCCGGCGGCTGTCCCGTCCCCAGCCCGGTGTGTGGAGAGCGCTTTGCCATGGCCTCCCACGCCCTGTCTCACCAGCACGTGCACACCAGTGGCCCGCCCTACGACTGCCCGTACTGTGGCGAGTCGTTTGACAGCTCGCGAGGGTTGCGGCATCACCAGCGGGCCCACGCCGGCGAGCAGCTGCTCCCACTGTGACAAGAGAGCATGGGGGCTGCGGGAGCAGCAGCGGCTACACACCGGAGAGAGACCCTTTGTGTGCGCTGAGTGTGGCAAGGCTTTCACCTATTCATGTTCTCCACAGATGCTGTCTGACCCGTTTAGTTACTCCAGCACTCTGTGAGATGTTACCTATCCATGTTCTCCACAGATGCTGCCTGACCTGCTGATTTACTGCAGCACTATGTATTAGAGTCATAGAGTGATACTGTGTGGAAACAGACCCAACTTGCCCACACCGATCAACGTCCCGGCTACACTAGTCCCACCTGCCTGCATTTGGTCCATATCCCTCCAAACTTGGCCCTTCTATGTACCTGTCTATAACTGTTTCTAAAATGTTGGGATAGTCCCAGGCTCAACTACTTCCACCGGCAGCTTGTTCCATACACCCTCCACTCTCTGTTGAAAAGTTACCCCTCTGATTCTTCTCAATTCTTTTCCCCTTCACCTTGAACCCATGTCCTCTGGTCTTTGATTCCCCCACTCAGGGCAAGAGACTCTGTGCATCTAAATTGTGCTCTATGCAAGATTCCAGCATCTGCAGTTTCTTGTGTCTCCCTCACCTATCACTTCTGAAGAAGGGTCTCAGCCTGAAACTTCACCCATTCCTTCTCTCTAGAGATGCTGTTCGTCCCACTGAGTTACTCCAGCATTTTGTGTCCACCTATCACTTGCCAGGCTTTGTCCCTCTCCCTCTCCAATCAGTCTGAAGAAGGGTCCTGACTCAAAACGTCGTCGGTCCATTCCCTCTAAAGCGGTGGAGGAACTCTGTGGGTCAGGCGGCATCTGTAGAGGGAAGGCAATCTAAGGCGACCACTCCCACCTCTCCTTGTATCTAGACCCGGCGGGCATTTCACCTTCACTTGCGCTCAGTCCGCCAAGGCCTGTTGAATCTCCCGTTTGCCAACCATTTTAACTACCCTTCCCACTCCACACTGATCTTTCTGTCCTGGGCCCCCTCCATTGCCAGAGTGAGGAGACACACAAAATGGAGGAACAGCACCTCATAGCTTACAGCCCAATGACATGAACACAGAATTCTCCAATTTGAGGAGACTCTCCCCTCATCCAAATGAAATCCTGGAGTCTGTCCCGACCCCAACTCTTTTATCCAGCCACCCCCCCCCCCCCCCCCCCCCCTGCCCCGACTCCATGAGTCCATAGAAAGGTCCAGACCCGACACGTTGCCTGGCCATTCCCCTACAAATTGCCGGTAGAACTCAGCAGGTCAGCCATCCATGGTGGAAACGGATGGAGGAGTGTTTCTAATATAAGCCATCCTTGGCCCTGTCGCGGAGCAGACAAGCAACAGTACCAGCATCTTCTCATTCATACTGTACCCAAGTGAAAATGCAAAAGTGAGCCAAGCTGCACACAGCCGACTGCTCACAGTACCAGCTGGCTGCCACTGGCCCAAACACTTAAAAGCATTTTAAAAGTGTTTTTTTTTTAAGAAAGTCTTAACGCATTTGTGCCTTGTCTAACAAATAAAGCAAGTTTTTCCTGACGTGACTGTGTTCTTTGGAATTCTTCAGAATTCATGTTGTGTTATCAATTATGAAAGAAAATGCCAACCTTCTCAGGAAATGATGATGATGGCGGGACTGACATATGTTGAAACATAGAAACATAGAAATTAGGTGCAGGAGTAGGCCATTCGGCCCTTCGAGCCTGCACCGCCATTCAATATGATCATGGCTGATCATCCAACTCAGTATCCCGTACCTGCCTTCTCTCCATACCCCCTGATCCCCTTAGCCACAAGGGCCACATCTAACTCCCTCTTAAATATAGCCAATGAAGTGGCCTCAACTACCCTATGTGGCAGAGAGTTCCAGAGATTCACCACTCTCTGCGTGAAAAAAGTTCTTCTCATCTCGGTTTTAAAGGATTTCCCCTTTATCCTTAAGCTGTGACCCCTTGTCCTGGACTTCCCTAACATCGGGAACAATCTTCCTGCATCTAGCCTGTCCAACCCCTTAAGAATTTTGTAAGTTTCTATAAGATCCCCTCTCAATCTTCTAAATTCTAGAGAGTATAAACCAAGTCTATCCAGTCTTTCTTCATAAGACAGTCCTGACATCCCAGGAATCAGTCTGGTGAACCGTCTCTGCACTCCCTCTATGGCAATAATGTCCTTCCTCAGATTTGGAGACCAAAACTGTACGCAATACTCCAGGTGTGGTCTCACCAAGACCCTGTACAACTGCAGTAGAACCTCTCTGCTCCTATACGCAAATCCTTTTGCAATGAAAGCTAACATACCATTCGCTTTCTTTACTGCCTGCTGCACCTGCATGCCTACCTTCAATGACTGGTATACCATGACACCCAGGTCTTGCTGCATCTCCCCCTTTCCCAATCGGCCACCATTTAGATAATAGTCTGCTTTCCTGTTTTTGCCACCAAAATGGATAACCTCACATTTATCCACATTATACTGCATCTGCCAAACATTTGCCCACTCACCCAGCCTATCCAAGTCACCCTGCAGTCTCCTAGCATCCTCCTCACAGCTAACACTGCCCCTCAGCTTAGTGTCATCCGCAAACTTGGAGATATTGCCTTCAATTCCCTCATCCAGATCATTAATATATATATGAAAGAATGGGTCGACTGGATTTGTATTCACTGGAATTCAGAAGGATGAGCGGGTATCTTATAGAATCGTATAAAATTAGTGAGGGATTGGACAGGGTAGATGCAGGAAACATGCTTCCCATGTTGGGGCAGTACAGAACTGTTATCCATTTCTTATGAAAAGATTTAACATTTTTAAATAGCCTATGTGTCCAAATAACATTCACACAAGAATTCACAATATAGCATAATTTTTAAATCACATTGTCGTGGATTTATGTGCCAAATGGAAGCAATTTAGTGTTTGATTCCTGTAAATGAATGGCCATTTATTTGGTCACTAATGGCACCTTCACCTCTGGTTGCCTTTATCTAAGCAGGTTCATTGCATGACACTGAACAACCAGACTTGTCTTCTCCCTGGTCAGCTCCTGTACAAGCTGCTCTGGGAATCCATGAGGGAGGGAAGGAGACAGACAGACACTCCACAAACTCCTCGTCCACTTGGCCTTGCTCGCCTGTCCCACCCTGCGCCTTCCGCCCCGCTGCCGGGCCCCACAACTGTATTACACTCGCTGCCGGGCCCCACAACTGTATTATACTCGCTGCCGGGACCCACAACTGTATTACACTCGCTCCCGGGCCCCACAACTGTATTACACTCGCTCCCGGGCCCCACAACTGTATTACACTCGCTCCCGGGCCCCACAACTGTATTACACTCGCTCCCGGGCCCCACAACTGTATTACACTCGCTCCCGGGCCCCACAACTGTATTAACATAGAAACATAGAAATTAGGTGCAGGAGTAGGCCATTCGGCCCTTCGAGCCTGCACCGCCATTCAATATGATCATGGCTGATCATCCAAATCAGTATTCCGTACCTGCCTTCTCTCCATACCCCCTGATCCCCTTAGCCACAAGGGCCACATCTAACTGCCTCTTAAATATAGCCAATGAACTGGCCTCGACTACCCTCTGTGGCAGAGAGTTGCAGAGATTCACCACTCTCTGTGTGAAAAAAGTTCTTTTCATCTCAGTTTTAAAGGATTCCCCCCTTATCCTTAAGCTGTGACCTCTTGTCCTGGACTTCCCCAACATCGGGAGCAATCTTCCTGCATCTAGCCTGTCCAACCCCTTAAGAATTTTGTAAGTTTCTATAAGATCCCCTCTCAATCTCCTAAATTCTAGAGAGTATAAACCAAGTCTATCCAGTCTTTCTTCATAAGACAGACCTGACATCCCAGGAATCAGTCTGGTTGACCTTCTCTGCACTCCCTCTATGGCAATAATGTCCTTCCTCAGATTTGGAGACCAAAACTGTACGCAATACTCCAGGGATGGTCTCACCAAGACCCTGTACAACTGCAGTAGAACCTCCCTGCTCCTATACTCAAATCCTTTCGCTATGAAAGCTAACATACCATTCGCTTTCTTCACTGTCTGCTGCACCTGCATGCCTACTTTCAATGACTGGTGTACCATGACACCCAGGTCTCGCTGCATCTCCCCTTTTCCTAGTCGGCCACCATTTAGATAATATTCTGCTTTCCTGTTTTTGCCACCAAATGGATAATGTATTACAGTCGCTCCCCTCTCTCTCTCTCCTTCCTCTCTCTCTCCTTCCACCCTCTCCCTCTCTTCCCCCTATCCCCCTCCTCCTCTCCCCCTCCTCTTTCTCTCTCTCGCCCCCCCCTCTCCCCCTCCCACACCGCTCTTCCCTCTCTCCCTCTCTTCCCCTCTCACCGTCCATCCGCCGCTGTTAAACCGCTCCTGACCTCAGGCTCGGCCTCCAACTGTTGCCCGTCGCTCATTCACCCCCCCCCCCCCAACACACACACTCACCCACCCTGACTGTCGATCATCGCTCCCGGGCGGGCGGACAGACCACACTGTTGACGTCAACGGGAGACTGACTGACGGACTGCCAGTAGTCAAGATGGCCGCCGCTGGCTTCACCCCCATTGACGTCAACGGGAGACTGACTGACTGCCAGTAGTCAAGATGGCCGCCGAGATCCCACCAACTGTCGCCGCTCGCGCTCCCTCAGCCGTTGCCGCCCGTTATTTCCCGCCGTTTCCAGAAGGTTCTTCACCAACGGTCGCTCGCTCGCTCGCGCGCTCGGTCACTGGGAGTTCGCTTCTCCACGACGCCCTTCACATTCCCACTGGAAATGAGTTGAATAAACACAGGTGGGAAGTTGAAATCATCTTGAATGACAACAACGTGTAGTAGACAGACAGACAGACAGACAGAGGTTGTTAATTCATCACTAACTAACGGCAATAAGTCACCAATCTACACCCACTATCACAACACTGGGCCACAAAAACACCGCCTTTTGTTGTTGTTTGTGTAGAAAATCTGTTTATTTTTTGGTTACATTCATTATTTCCATTTGAACCATTTTAAAAAGGTCAACGCGTTTTTTTTTCCCCCCAAATTGTTTCCATATTTATTTATATTTGAATAATTCTTTGTGAAAAGATTATTGCATAAATGTTTAAAAACGTTTATTAGTCGGCAGGAAGTAAACGGATTGACGGCGACACAGAGACGTGGGTCTTCTCTCCTCCCCCCCCTCTGTATCCCCGCCTCTCTCTCTCCCTCCCCCGCTCCCTCCCCCTCTCAGACATGGATCCCCTCTACCCCCCCCCTCTCCCTCTCCTCACCTCTGAACATTAATAGCCCATTATTATCTGTTATTTGCACTTTGTTATCAGTTTATTTATTCATGTGTGTATTTACGTATATAATGGTATATGGACACACTGACCTGTTCTGTATTCATGCCTACTATGTTCTGTTGTGCTGAAGCAAAGCAAGAATTTCATTGTCTTATCAGGGACACAGGACAATAAACTCTCTTGAATCTCTCCCTCCCTCGCTCCAGCCTCTCCTCTCTCCCCCCCCCCCCTCTCCCTCCCCCCTCTCTCGCCACCCTCTCTCCTCTCCCCACCCCTCTCTCTCTCGCCTCTCTCTCTCTCACCCCTCTATCCCTCTCCCGTCCCCTCCCTCGAGATAGGGTAAAAGGAGCCAAAGAATAATATTAATATTTCATTACTCTCTTCACTCTACCTGTACTTGTGCTTGGCTTGGCTGTATTTGTGTACAGTGATACCTGATTAGATTGGACAGCATGCAAACAAAATATTTCACTGTTTCTCAGTACATGTGACAATAATAAGTGTGGGCACAGTAGTGCAGCTGGTCGAACCGCTGGCTCGCGGTTCCGGAGACTCGGGTTCGATTCTAAACATGGCCACTGTTTGTGTGGAGTTTGCACGTCTTTCTTATGACGGCGTATGTTTCCTCGCACATCCCTATGGCATGCTGGCATGAACATCAATTGCCCTCTGTAAATGTGCTCCTAATATGCAGAACATGAGATAACATAAAACTAGTGTGAGCGGGTGATCAATTGATGATTGGCATGGACTCGCTGGGCCGAAGGTCCTGTTTGCATACTGTGCCTCTGAACGCTAAAGATAAAGTATGAGAATAAGTCGCGTTTAATGTCCCAACGGTGTATTCTGTCAAAAGGTGTCGCTGCCTCAAAAAGGCTGGCAGTATCATCAAAGACCCACACCAACCTGGCCACACATTCATCTCCCTGCTACCTTCAGGTAGAAGGTACAGGAGCCTGAAGACTGCAACATCCAGGTTCAGGAATAGCTACTTCCCCACAGCCATCAGGCTATTAAACCTGGCTCGGACAAAACTCTGATTATTATGAACCCATTTTCTGTTATTTGTACTTTATCAGTTTATTTATTCATGTGTGTATATATTTATATCATGGTATATGGACACATTTATCTGTTTTGTAGCAAATGCCTACTATGTTCTGTGAACTTAAGCAAAGCAAGAATTTCATTGTCCTATACAGGGACACATGACAATAAACTCACTAGAACTTGAACATTGTGTCCATCCAGAATCAAGAAGAGAATGCACCCGTGGGATTGAACAGTGGGAGAGGGACAATTGTTGTGAGTTAGCGCATTGTTTAGATGCCGCAGGGAATAAGTTACAGCAACGGGAGGAGGCAGGAGGAGCCATCTTGGGGAACGACTGCTAACCAGCTGCCGTCCGTTTAATTCACTTTTTTTTAAAGTTTTTAGTAAGTCCTGTGCTTCGTCCGATGGAGAAATTGACTTTTTAATGTGGGGGGAAGGGGATAGAGAGAGACGGAAAGAGGGTGGGGAGGGAGAGATGGGAGAGAGAGAAGGGGATAAAGAGAGAGAGTGGTGAGGGAGAGATGGAGAGATAGAGAAGGGGATAGAGAGATAGGGGAGGGAGATAGGATTATGGCGGGACTGACATATGTTGAAAGAATATGAAGGTCCGGGAACAGCTTCTTGCCTGCGGCTGTCACACTACTCATCAATGTACCTCGGTGACAGCCAATCACCCCCCCCCCCCCCCCCCCCACTTACACTCCTTCCACAGGCAAAACACTTTGACTGTATACATTTAAATAGATTTATTTATGGAAATCATATTCTATGTCGCTCTTCCAGGGAGATGCTAACTGCATTTTGTTGTCTCTGTACTGTACACTGACAATGACAATTAAAGTTGAATCTGAATCAGAATCTGAATCTGAATCGGAATGGGTCGACTGGGTTTGTATTCACTGGAATTCAGAAGAATGAGCGGGTATCTTATAGAATCGTATAAAATTAGTGAGGGATTGGACAAGGTAGATGCAGGAAACATGTTCCCCATGTTGGGGAGTCCAGAACTGTTAAGGTACATTTCTTAAAACAGACAACTCACAATATGTTAGATCAACCAACACAATCTTTACTGATCATTTAGCCGGCAGAGTGGCAGGGGATACAAAGTCAAGTATGCAACACACACTTAACCCTCCTGGGCCTACTAATGAACAAAGGCACAGCATCTTTTGTTAGTATTTTGGAAACATAGTCACATGTTTATACACAGTTGGAGCAATATAATGGCCAATCATTTGGACCAAACAAATGGCCAATCATTTACAGGAGTCAAACACTAAATTCCTTCCATTTGGCCCATAAATCAACGACAATGAGATTCAAAAATCATGCTATATTGTGAATTCCTGTGTGAATGTTATTTGGACACTTAGGCTATTTAAAAATGTTAAAAGCTTTTCTAAAGAAATGGATAGATTCACAGCAAAATGATTTAAGTATAAGAGCAGGGAGGTTCTACTGTAGTTGTACAGGGTCTTGGTGAGACCACACCTGGGGTATTGCGTACAGTTTTGGTCTCCTAATCTGAGGAAAGACATTCTTGCCATCGAGGGAGTAGAGAAGGTTCACCGGACTGATTCCAGGGATGGCAGGACTTTCATATCAAGAAAGACTGGATAGACTCGGCTTCTACACGCCAGAATTTAGAAGATTGAGGGGGGATCTTACAGAAACGTACAAAATTCTTAAGGGGTTGGACAGACTAGATGCAGGAAGATTATTCCGGATGTTGGGGAAGTTCAGAACTAGAGGTCACAGTTTAAGGATAAGAGGGAATTCTTTTAGGACCAAGATGAGAAAATCTGTGGAATTCTCTGCCACAGGAGGTAATTGAGGCCAGTTCATTGGCTATCTTTAAGAGGTAGCTAGATGTGGCCCTTGTGGTTAAAGGGATCGAAGGCACGAATGGGATACTGGTTGGATGATCAGCCACAATCATATCAAATGGCGGTGCAGGCTCGAAGGGCCGAATGGCCTACTCCTGCACCTATTTTCTATGTTTCTATTCTTGGTTCATCTTGGTTTCTTGGTCCTCCAAAATATTTCAAATGGAATTTAAACTGGAGGTGGTGGAGGGAGGGCTTAAGCCAGAAAGGGTTATTGGGAAGAAAGAGCTACTTTAAATTTAGTTGCATCTGGTTGGGTAACTATAGTTGGGTGGAGATTATTCCATGCTTTAATTGTGCGGGGGAGGAACGAATTGCTGTACACATCTCTTTGTAGCTGGGATCACAAACTGCATCGAATGCCCTCGTCTGCTCCTAATTGGTTTGGGTTTGGTGTAGGTCTTGTGATCTATGTTGAGCTGATTATTTAACATTTTGTAAAAACAGGTTAAACGGTGAGCTTCACGTCTGTCTTGGAGAGGGTTCCACCCCAGAGAATTCAGAAGTTTGGTGACACTCGCTTCTCTCTCTTCAGACCGAGAGTCACAGGAGAGTGAGACACAGAGATAAGGAAGTGTAAGGGTTACTCCAGCACTCTGTATTATACGAATAGTGTCAGGTTAGGAAAATGGGAAGTACAACGAGATCTGTGTGCCCTGGTACATCAGTCACTGAAAGTAAGCATGCAGGTACTGCAGGCAGTGATGAAAGCCAGCAGGCAGTGAAGTTGGCCTTCATAGGGCGAGAGGTTGAGGTTAGGCGCAAGGAGGACCTACTGCAGTTGTACAGGGCCCTAGTGACACCACACCTGGAGAATTGTGTGCCGTTTTGGTCTCCTAATTTGAGGAAGGATATTCTTGCTATTGAGGGAGCCCAGCGTAGATTCACAAGATTAATTCCTGAGATGATGGCGGGACAGACATATGTTGGAAGAATGGACCGACTGGGTTTGTATTCACTAGAATTCAGAAGGATGAGCGGTTATCTTATAGAATCATATAAAATTAGTGAAGGATTGGAGAGGGTTGATGCAGGAAACATGTTCCCCATGTTGGGGAGTCCAGAACTGTTCAGGTACATTTCTTAAAACAGACAACTCACAATAAGTTAGATCAACCAACACAATCTTTACTGATCATTTAGCCGGCGAGAGTGGCAGGGGATACAAAGTCAAGTATGCAACACACACTTAACCCTCCTGGGCCATCACTCTAATGAACAAAGGCACACAGCATCTTTTGGTACTATTTTGGAAAGTGAAGTAAGTGACAGGTGAGGGAAAATAAGGAGATAAGGAGAGAGGAATGTATCCGGTGGCTGCTATGAAGCAGTGAAGGCAGCTGCACTGAGCTCTCCTCCAGACAAATCGTGTTTAAAGTCGACTCCCATGCCAGGAACGAGTTAAAAATTCTTATCAGGTTTGCTGAACGTCAAGGGTACTGACTCCATCAAACGATACTGGTGGTTTTGGGATTTAAAACGATCTTATCGAAAAAACTGGATGAGAAAGAGAAGAGGTCAGAGAGGACCCAAGAAAACTACAATCAGTCTCCAGCTCCAAAAAGCTCTGGATGAGCTTGAAACTACCCCTGAACTCTCGTTTGAAAGTTTGGAAGAGGAGCTGGAACCTCAACAACCTACAAGCGATATGGCTGCGAGAAGTGATACAAAGGAGAAAGAAATGAAAAGCTGGGAAGAAACGGTAAGAGCTAATATTCTTAAAGAAATTAGTAAAGATCTTCAGCAGCAATTTGCCAAAATGAATTCCACAATTCAGAATAACTTCTCCACTATGGAGGGCAATCTTTCTATGAAAATTGATAAGAGCTGTGGCGAAGTAAAAGAGCTTTATGTAGCCCTGAAACAGCAGTTTAAAGATTTGGAGTCCAACACAGTGAAAGAGATGGAAAGTATGCGGAGAGAGTATAACAACAAACACGACATTCTGCTGAAGCAATTAACAGACACGGAAAGATTGATGGAAGAAATGGAGGGTGAGATGGAACAGATGAGCCAAGAGATAACAGGTCTGAAAAAACAACACGATACGAATTGGCAATTAACGAATAAATTGAATGAGAAATGTCAAGATTTAGAGGCCAGGTCTAGGAGACAAAATCTGAGACTTGTAGGAATTAAAGAGGGTGCGGAACACGGCCTTCAAATGCGTGATTTCATTACTAATCTACTTAAAGGTGTTTTCAAACTTCCTGAAAAACCAAAGATAGATCTGGCTCATCGAGTGGGTCGCCTCCAAAAACACGATAATGCTAAACCAAGGCAAATTATTGTAAAGTTTCTAGATATTTCAACTGTGGAAACTCTATTAAAGAAGATAAAATATGGAGAAAATCTTACATTCGCTGATAATATCGTAAGATTCTACAGGGATTACCCTCGGGAAATTCTGGAAAAAAGACGCGAGTTTAAAACTGCAAGCAGTGTTTTATATGGACATTCTGAAGTTCGTTATGGCGTGATCTATCCAGCAAAAATGCTAATTACTTTTAAGGGCAAGCAACGCTCATTCACCGACCCGGACGCTGCCTGCAAATACGCCAAGGAGATATTAAACAAAATTCAATCAGGATCAGATTAATTGACAATTTGTCAAGAAACCGTTTTTTCTGTTCAAATTAAACCACTCGAAACCTTCAGACAACTACCAGACAGTCTTATCTGCAAAGAATGTGCTATTTAATAACACGGCCGAACTAATCTTCTGAACTGAAAGCACATAGGAACTTTCAAGGCTGCAAGCACATCATCTCTGAAGCACGGAAAACTATGAGACTGTTGCTTTTTGAAATGGCCATGATAAGAGGCTTCTGTTTCACACTATATGACCTATTACTTACATATATAACTAACTAACTAATTAACCAATTACGCACAATATACTCAACCAACGTTAAAGGCATAATGTCCTATACTAACACAATTAACTATATAGCAAGAAGGGTGGGGGAGGTTAGACATATATTTTAATTACTAAATACTAATAATGAATTAACTAACATACAGGTAAATGAAAAGTGTAATTTTTGATGAAGTATTTTAACCCATCATTATTTTTATTTTAAGCCAAATCTTCTAACTTACCCTTTATTTTATTCTATTTTAAACTGCTCAGCGATGACCTGATATGATAAGTTTGGTAACAATTAGAGGGAACCGACTAACGTTGGGTCAAATTCTAACAGGGGGATAGGGCCCAGTGCATAATTTCATCGACGGAGGTCAATTTTAAAACAAACCTAGCTACCTTAGGTGGCTTTTTTGTAATTTATCGCTTTTTTGATAAATTACATTCACTTTTTTTGTTTATTCACAATTATGTGTTGCAGGATTTAAGCATTTTTATGTACACTTTATTTTATGTTTTTCTCTTCCCCTCAATTATGTTTAATAATGTCAGGAGATGTAGAACTACTGTAGAAATTATGAAGGACAACTCTGGATTCGGGATTCTGAGGTACTTGGCCGCATCACATGAAGCATACACTCTGGTAATAATAGCCAATGCAAGATAATAGTCGAACAAATACCGGAGGTCTCACCTTCTGTAGTTGGAACATCAGAGGTGCGAATGAGCCAATTAAAAGAGGTAAAATTCTGGCACAATTAAAATCATTAAATATGGATATTGCGTTCCTACAAGAGACACATTTGAAACAACAAACTCAGATCAGATTAAGGGCAAATTGGATAGGTCAAACCTATTACTCCTCATTCACCTCTAAAGCAAGAGGCACGGCCATTATAATTCGGAAGGGCATACCTTTTAAATTAAAGAATTCCATATCTGATAAAGAGGGAAGATATGTTATAGTCACAGGAGAAATTTACAATACACCATTAACTATGATAAATATTTACGCGCCTAATTTTGATAACCCACAATTTTTTAGGAAAATAATAGATTTAATCGCAGAGCATAATTTTCAAAATATAATAATGGGGGGAGATTTCAATTGTGTTATAGATCCATATTTAGATAAATCAATAAAGCTAGGGAAGCGTCTTGTTAAAACCAAGACCTGTGAATTTTTAAATACTTATATAAAAAATAATAACATAGCTGATGTTTGGAGAATAGCAAATCCAAGTGGTAGGGAGTACTCATTTTATTCATCAGTTCACAAAACTTATTCGCGAATTGACTATTTCTTACTGGACACAAAATTGATCCCGTATACGAATAAACCATCATATCATAATAGTATTATTTCTGATCACTCACCATTGACTTTTATACTTAAAATTGAGGGAATGCCGAGTATAAAGCCTTTTTGGAGGTTCAATGCACACATATTAAATAACCCGCAGGGTTATGAGTATATAAAAGAACAAACAAAACTTTTTTTCGAAACAAATGACACACCGGGTATTTCTGCACCGCTATTATGGGAGACCTTTAAGGCATATATTCGCGGTGTCATAATCTCTTACCAAAGTTTTCAAAATAAGGAAAATAAAAGAGAACTTCAGCGGATAGAACAGAAGATAAAATTACTAGAACTGGACAATGCAACTGACCCAACCATAAATAAACATAATAAGATAACTTTACTGAAATATAAAGTCAATAGAATATTATCGGCTAGAGTAATAAGAGTATTCCAAATTACAAAACAAGCACACTTCGAATTTGGGGATAAGCCACATAAACTGCTTGCGAGGCAACTGAAGCAACAAGAAAAGGAAAAAACTATTACAAAAATTAAATCGGACAATGGTGAGTTGCTAACATTGCCTAAGGATATTAATAAGAGGTTTGCCCAATTTTATCATAATTTATACACATCCAAAATAAAGACAGATGTAAGTAAAATTACAAATTTTTTAGATAATTGCAAGCTCCCAAAATTGGGTAGTTTAGAACAAGAGCAATTAGGAGCACGGATTACTAGTGAAGAAATAAAACAAATAATAAACTCATTGAAAAATGGGAAGACCCCAGGACCAGATGGCTTTAGTAATGAATTTTATAAAAGATTACAGGAGTCTATTGTACCAAGATTATTTAATTTATACACGCAGGCTTATACTGAAAATAAACTACCAGAAACCCTAGCAGAAGCAACAATAACGCTTATACCAAAAAAAGATAAAGATTTAGAAGAGCCTGGTTCTTATAGAGCTATATCACTTCTAAATACGGATCAGAAAATTTTAGCAAAGATTCTAGCTAGAAGGCTAAATAATTATATTAACAATTTAATAAATACGGATCAAACGGGATTTATACCCAAAAGACAATCATTTAATAATTTGAGAAGGCTTTTTAATATAATGTACTCTCATAAGAAGGACAATGAAGATATCTCAGTGGTCACGTTGGATGCAGAGAAGGCATTTGATCAAGTAGAATGGCAGTATTTATACAAGGTACTCCAAAAATTTAATATGGGAGAGAATTTTATCAGATGGATTAAACTACTTTATGACAGACCTACGGCAAGAATATTAACTAACAATACACTATCTCCAAAATTTTACTTATCAAGGGGTAATAGGCAAGGGTGTGCCTTATCACCATTGCTATTTGCCCTTATGATAGAACCGTTGGCCGAAAAGATTAGAAATCACCCGAATATTCACGGATATAACAGCAAGGACTCAAAGAATAAAATTTCATTATACGCGGATGAGATCCTTTTATATATTACTAATACACAAACGAGTATACCCACCTTATTAACACTAATTGAGGAATTCGGCTCTTTTTCAGGATACAGAATAAATTGGAATAAAAGCGAAATTATGTCTTTAAAACCACAGGATTCGAGACACTTACCAAAATTCCCCTTCAAAATTGCAACAGAAAAATTTAAGTACCTGGGTATTCAAATTACGAGAAGACACAAATCATTATTTAGTGCCAATTTTATACCACTATTAAATAAACTGAAGGATACGATTAAATTTTGGAAAACGCTTCCACTCTCATTGATAGGCAGAATTAACGCTATAAAAATGACTTTCCTACCACAATTAATATATTTGTTTCAAGCAATTCCAATATATATTCCAAAATATTTTTTCAAAAAATTAGATTCCACTATCACTAATTTTATATGGGACTACAGAACACATAGAATTCAACGAAAGCATTTGTGCAAATCTAAAGAAGTGGGGGGTTTATCATTACCTAACTTCATATATTACTACTGGGCAGTGCATATTAAGAACATAATATACTGGCTAGATAGTTCCACTCAGCAGTTGGAGTGGATAAGAATGGAGAAAGAGGAGTGCTATCCGCACGATATAGGAACGATCCTGCTCTCACCGATAAAATTGAATAGTATAATATATAAGAAGAACCCAATTATTCACAATATAATAAGAATTTGGAAACAAATAAAAGCATCCTTGAAATTAAATAATTTATCAGTACTAACCCCACTACTGAACAACCCCGCATTCAAACCTTCTCTCATCGACAACACATATCAACAATGGGATAGACTGGGGATTAGGAAAGTAGGGGACATGTATGAAGTGGGCAAACTGTTATCATTTCAACAATTAAAATTAAAATTTAAATTGAAGGATAATCAATATTTTAAATATATACAGGTATGTGACTTTATGAAGAAACATACACATAGATTTCAAACTATATTTTTAGATCCTTTAGAAGAAGCAATGAATATTAAGGCTGATTCACAAAAATTAATATCATACTTTTATAATAATATATTAAATAGAGAATCACCCTCAACAGAAGCATTAAGGAAGATTGGGAACAAGAGCTAATGACAAAGATCTCGAAGGATAGATGGGAAAAATATTTGATGAACACACATAACTGTTCTATTAATGCAAGACACAATTTAATTCAATTCAAATTATTACATAGACTATATTATTCAAAAACGAGGTTGAACAAATTTTATCCAAACGTCTCTCCCAGATGCGATAAATGTTTGTTTCAAAACGCTAATATAACACACTCATTTGTTGGATGTACAAAGTTGAATAAATTCTGGAGTGATATATTTGATATATTTACAAAGATTTTCAAGTCAAGAATAGAACCCAAAACGGAATGGATTATATTTGGAATAATAGGAGAAGATACCAATTTAAATAAAGATCAAAATGTTTTTTTTAATTATGGGTTAATAATTGGAAAGAAATTGATACTTAAATTTTGGAAAAGTACAACCACACCAACTGTTAAAATGTGGATTAGGAATATGATGGACATAGCACGCCTTGAAGAAATGAGACTCCGACTAATAGATAAATATGACCAATTCTTAAAGAGTTGGTCTCCTTTCATCGACTTTTTGGAATCATGTGATGCAGCGGTGCCGTAAGGATTGCCGATTTCAGTTCATGACGCGGATAGATCTACATCTCCGAATACAGATTTGAAAAATTCTCTTTTAAGGGGCCTTCTCTTCTATTTCTACTCTCCTCTTTCTCTCTTCCTTTTTTTTTATTTTTTATATACACACTTCACGTTTTTCTACTCTCAGCCATCTATTTTCCACTTTTTCCCCTTTCTATTGCTTTCTTTTTCTTGATCTGCTTACTTTTTTCTTATAACATAAAACTAGAGGTTGTACATAGAATGGATTACGGTATTACATAGTTGGCACCTAAAATTAGGCGCCACTGTACTGTTTTGTGCTGTATTAACTTCTAATAAAATAAACAAAACAAAAAAAAAAAAAAAAAAAAAAAAAAAAAAAAAAAAAAAAAAGGAATGTATGTGTGCAGCTTTAAGGGACATTGTTCAGGTAGCATTTGGAGTATTGCATAGTTAACCAGAATGCTTTAAAAACAAGGAACTGCAGATGCTGTTTACAAAAAAAGGACACAAAATGCTGGAGTAACTCAGTGGGACAGGCAGCATCTCTTGACAGAAGGAATGGGTGACATTTCGAGTCGAGACTGAGGAGGGTCTCGACCAGAAATGTTACCATTCCTTACAGCATTTTGTGTTTACCTAAACAGTGCCCATCCATGTGGCGGTGTGCCAGCAGGCTGGAGGAACGGGCAAAGGCCTTGCCACAGAGCGGGCAGGTGAAGGGGCGCTGGCCAGTGTGGGCTTGCCGGTGCTCCAGAAGGTGGTCAAGGCGGGTGAAGCCCTTACCACAGGACGGGCAGGGGAAGGGTCCCTCACCGCTGTGGGTACGCCGGTGCTGCCACAGCTGGACATGCGGGTGAAAGCCTTGCCACACTCAGCGCACACAAAGGGTCTCTCTCCGGTGTTATCCGCTGGTGCTCCGGCAGCCCCCATGCTCTGTCACAGTGGGAGCAGCTGCTCGCCGGCGTGGCCGACAGTTGATGCCGCAACCCCCACGAGCTGTCAAATGACTCACACAGTACGGGCAGTCGTAGGGCGGGCCACTGGTGTGCACGTGCTGGTGAGACAGGCGTGGGAGGCCATGGCAGAGCGCTCTCCACACACCCGGGCTAGGGACGGGACGGTCGCCAACGTGCACCCGCTCGTGGGACAGCAGCCGGGTGGAGCGGGTGAAGCCCTTGCCACACTAGGCGCAGGTGTAGGGGCACTCGCCAGTGTGGGTACGCTGGTGCTTCAGCAGGTTGTTGGACTGGGTGAAGCCCTTGCCACACTGGGCGCAGGTGAAGGGACGCTCGCCGGTGTGGGTGCGCTGGTGCATCAGCAGGTGGCTGGACTGGGTGAAGCCCTTGCCACACTGGGCGCAGGTGAAGGGGAGCTCGCCGGTGTGGGTGCGCTGGTGCACCAGCAGGCTGCCAGAAGTGGTGAAGCCCTTGCCACACTGGGTGCAGGTGTAGGGGCGCTCGCCGGTGTGGGTGTGCTGGTGCACCAGCAGGCGTGCAGAAGTGGTGAAGCCCTTGCCGCACTGGGCGCAGGTGTAGGGGCGCACGCGAGTGTGGGTGCGCTGGTGTTGCCGCAGGTTGCAGGAGCTGGTGAAGCCCTTGCCACACTGGGTGCAGGTGTAGGGGCGCTCGCCAGTGTGGGTGCGCTGGTGCACCAGCAGGTGGCTGGACTGGGTGAAGCCCTTGCCACACTGGGCGCAGGTGAAGGGGAGCTCGCCGGTGTGGGTGCGCTGGTGCACCAGCAGGCTGCCAGAAGTGGTGAAGCTCTTGCCGCAGTCGCTGCAGGTGAAGGGCGCTCGCCGGTGTGGGTGCGCTGGTGTATCAGCAGCCTGGTGGAGATGATGAAGCCCTTGCCGCACTGGGCGCAGGTGTAGGGGCGCTCACCGGTGTGGGTGCGCTGGTGCCTCAGCAGGTTGCTGGACTTGGTGAAGCTTTTGCCGCAGTCGCTCCATGTGTAGGGCCACTGCCCGGTGTGCACGAGCCTATGCATCTTCAGGTTGTTGGGAAACTTGAAGCCTTTGCTGCAGTCGGGGCAGGTGAAGGGCCGCTCACTGCTGTGCACCCGCTGGTGCTGCCGCAGACCCGACAACTGGATATAGCTCTTCCCGCAGGTGGAGCAGCCATAGGGCCTCTCGCCCGTGTGTATCCTCCGGTGGGTCTCCAGGATCATCGCCATCTTGAAGCTCTTGCCGCAGTCCAAGCAATCAAAGGGGCGTTCTCCTGTGTGCACCCGCCGGTGGGTCTCCAGCTGGCTTGGGTACTGCCAGGCCTTGCCCACACACATCGCACTCATAACGCTTCTCCTTGTTGTGCCCCGTCATCTGGTCCTCCATCGAAGCTCAGCCCCTCGAAGCTCTGCCCACACACCGAGCAGATGGGGGGGGGGGGGGGGGGTGAGGGCTCATGTGCACCCTGGCCGCTCACTTCCCGTCTCTCCGTCCACAGCAACGGCTCCTAAACCCTGCAGGAGGGGAACACAGATGGGTCAACGGGCTGGCAAACAGGACATTACTAGCACATATTGAGTGTCTTTATGGCGGAGGAAACCATTATGAATTCAGCGCGGCACTCTGGCGCAGCGGTACAGTTGTTGCCTCACCGCCAGAGACCCGGGCTCGATCCTGACTACGGGTGTTGTCTGTGCGGAGTTGTACGTTCTCCTTTGACCTGCGTGGGATTTTACTCCGGGTGTTCCGGCTTCGTCCAACATTTCAAAACGTTCAGGGTTGTAGATGAATCGGCCTCCGCAAAATTGCCGAATTGTCCCTAATGTGCGTGGGATAGTGCTAGTGTACGGGGTGATCGCTGGTCGGCATGGACTCCATGGGCCGATAGACCTGTTGTTTCCGCTCTGCATCTCTAAACTAAACTAAACCAAAGAAGGGTATCGACCCGAAATGCCACCCATGCCTTCTCTCCACAGGTGCTGCCTGACCCGCTGAGTTGCTCCAGCACTTTGTGTCTATCTTCTCCACAGATGCTGCCTGACCCGCTGAGTTGCTCCAGCAGTTTGTCATAGAGTGATACAGCGTTGGAAAGAGGCCATTCGCCCCAACTCGTACCCGCACTCCTATATCCCTCAGCTCCACACATTCCGCCAGGCTCAGAATTGTACAGAGTCCTAGTGAGACCACACCTGGAGTACTTTGTGCTGGTTTGGTCCCCTAATTTGAGAAAGGACATTCTTGCTATTGAGGGAGAGCAGCGTAGGTTTACAAGGCTAATTCCCGGGATGGCGGGACTGTCATATGCTGAGAGAATGGAGCTGCTGAGCTTGTACACTCTGGAGTTTAGAAGGATGAGAGGTTATCTTATGAAACATATAAGATTGTTAAGGGTTTGGACATGCTAGAGGCAGGAAACATGTTCCCGATGTTGGGGGAAGTCTAGAACCGGGGGCCACACACACAGTTTAAGAATAAGGGGTCGGCCATTTAGTACGGAGACAAGGAAACACTTTTTCTCACAGAGAGCTGTGAGTCTGTGGAATTCTCTGCCTCAGATGGAGGCCGGTTCTCTGGATACATTCAAGAGAGAGCTAGATAGAGCTCTTAAATATAGAGGAGTCAGCGGATATGGGGAGAAGGCAGGTACGGGGTTCTAATTTAGGGGTTCTAATTCAGCCATGATCACATTGAATGACGGTGCTGGCTCAAAGGGCCGAATGGCCTACTCCTGCACCTATTATCTATTGCACCAGCGCCCCGCCATTCAGTGAAGATCCTGCCCAGGTTTGACTTCCTGAACTGCAACCTCCCTGTGGCTCCCTGCCCCTTACCCCTGCCACCTCCTGCTCCTTACCCCCCTTTGCTCCCTCCCCCCACCCCACACAGTGTGAACCCCCACCAGACTCCCTACCCCCTTCCTTGACTCACTTGACCCCTCCCCCCCCCCCCCCCCGCAGTTCCCTGCCCTCCTCCATTCATCCCCCTCGGCACCAAACCCACTCTCCCTTGAATCCCTCCCCCCTCCCTTTGCTCCCTGCTTCCCCCCCGCTACTCACTTCACCCCATTTCCCAACCCCCAGCCTCTCACCCCCTCCCTCCCCCGGACTCTCTCTCTCTCTCCTCCAGATTCAGATTCAGATTCATTTTTAATTGTAATTGTCAGTGTACAGTACAGAGACAACGAAATGAATTTAGCATCTCCCTGGAAGAGCGACATAGCAAACGATTTGAATAAATAATAATAAGTGTCCGGGGGGGGGGGGGGGGGGGGGTGGTGATTGGCAGTCACCGAGGTACGTTGTTGAGTAGAGTGACAGCCGCTGGAAAGAAGCTGTTCCTCGACCTGCTGGTTCGGCAACGGAGAGGACCTGTAGCGCCTCCCGGATGGTAGGAGGGTAAACAGTCCATGGTTGGGGTGAGAGCAGTCCTTGGCGATGCTGAGCGCCCTCCGCAGACAGACTCAATGGAGGGGAGCGAGGAACGGTGATGCGTTGGGCAATTTTCACCACCCTCTGCAATGCCTTCCGGTCGGAGACAGAGCAGTTGCCATACCATACTGTGATGCAGTTGGTAAGGATGTTCTCGATGGTGCAGCGGTAGAAGTTCACCAGGATCTGAGGAGACAGATGGACCTTCTCAGTCTCCTCAGGAAGAAGAGACGCTGATGAGCCTTCTTGATCAGAGTAGAGGTATTGTGGGTCCAAGAGAGGTCATCGGAGATGTTGACTCCCAGGAACCTGAAGCTAGAAACACGTTCCACCTCCGTCCCGTTAATGTGGATGGGGGTGTGCGTGCCGCCTCTGGACTTCCTGAAGTCTACAATGAGCTCCTTGGTCTTCTTGGAGTTAAGGGCCAGGTTGTTGTCAGCGCACCATGCTGCTAAGTGCTGGACCTCCTCCCTGTAGGCCAGCTCATCGTTGTTGCTGATGAGACCAATCACCGTTGTATCATCTGCATACTTGATGATGGTGTTAGTACCATCTCTCTCCTACCATCTCCACTTATTCCTGCCCCTCGGCCCCCACCGCTCAGATATCTCTCTCTCCCTCTCCCTTCCAACTTTCTCTCCTCAATTCTTCCCCTCTGTGTCTCTTCCTCTCTCCACCCCTCCTGTCTCTCTCTCTCCCAACCCCTCTCTTTATCCCTTCTCTCCTGCCATCACTCCCCTCTTTCCCTCTCTCTCCGCTTTCTCCCCCCCTCTCTCCTCCCCACCCTCTCTCTCTCTCACCATCTCACCCACGCCTCTCCTCTTTCTCCCCCAATCGTTCTCTCTCCCCTCCCCCCCCCCCCACCCGCCCTCCCTCTTTCTCCCCCCCAATCGTCTCCCCTCCTCTTTCCCCTCTCTCTATCCCCTTCTCGCTCTCCATCTCTCCCTTCCCACCCTCTTTCTCTCTTTATCCCATTTTCACTCTCCATCTCTCCCTCTCCCTCTCCCCTTCTCTCTCTCCATCTCTCCCTCCCCACCCTCTCTCTCTCTCCATCTCTCCCTCCCCACCTTCTCTCTCTATCCCCTTCTCTCTCCCTCGTATCCCCCTCTCTCTCCACCCTTTCGCTCTCCCCTTCACTCTTTCTCATCTCTCCCTCCCCACCCTCTCTCTCTCTCTATCTC
>JAWMAR010003656.1:25189-73001 GCA_036785375.1 Leucoraja ocellata
CACGGGCGAGAAGCCCTATGGCTGCTCCACCTGCGGCAAGACCTTTACCCAGTTGTCGGGGGCTGCGGGTGCACAGCAGTGAGCGACCCTTCACCTGTAGCGACTGTGGCAAAGGCTTCAAGTTGTCCACAGAGCTGAAGGTGCACAGGCGCGTGCACACTAGGGAGCGGCCCTACACCTGCAGCGATTGCGGCAAGAGCTTCACCCAGTACAGCGGCCTGCTGGATGACCAGCGCATCCACACCGGCGAGCGTCCCTACACCTGCGTCCAGTGCTGCAAGGGCTTCACCCAGCCCGGCAGCCTGATGACGCACCAGTGCACCCACATCGGCGAGCGTCCCTTCACCTGTGCCCAGTGTGGCAAGGGCTTCACCCGCTCCACCAGGCTGCTGTCCCACCAGCGGCTGCACGCCGGCGACAGTCCCGTCCCCAGCCCGGTGTGTGGAGAGCGCTTTCCCATGGCGTCCCACGCCATGTCTCACCAGCACATGCACACCAGTGGCCCGCCCTACGACTGCCCGTACTGTGGTGAGTCGTTTGACAGCTCGTGGGGGTTGCGGCAGCACCGGCGGGCCCATGTCGGTGAGCAGCTGCTCCCACTGTGACAAGAGAGCATGGAGGCCACGGGAGAACCAGCGGATACACACTGGAAAGAGATCCTTTGTGTGTGCTGAGTGTGGCAAGGGTTTCACCCGCATATCCAGCGTGTGGCAGCACCGACATACCCACAGCGGCGAGCGCCCCTTCCCCTGCCCGTCCTGTGGTAAGGGCTTCACCCGCCTAGACCACCTGCTGGAGCACTGGCGAGTCCACACCGGCCAGCGCCCCTTCACCTGCCCACTCTGTGGCAAGGCCTTTACCCGCTCCTCCAGCCTGCTGGCACACCACCACGTGGATAGATAGGCACTGTTTAGGTAAACACAAAATGCTGGAAGGAATGGGTAACATTTCTGGTCAAGACCCCCCAGTCACCCAGTCCTTCTCTCCAGAGATGCTGCCTGTTTCGCTGAGTTACTCCAGCATCTTATGTCCTTTTTTGTGAACCAGCATCTGCAGTTCCTTGTTTTTAAGCCATTCTGCTTTACCATCTCTGCACCTTCCCCAAAGCCTCCACATCAGTCCTGTAAAGGAGTGACCAGAACTGGATGCAATTCTCCAAATGCTACCTGAACAATGTCCCTTAAAGCTGCACATATACATTCCTCTCTCCTTATCTCACATCCTTTTATCTCCTTATTTTGCCTCGCCTCTGTCACTTACTTCACTCATCTGCCGATCACCCCCTCATCTGTCAACATAGTGTCATTCTGAAGAAGGGTCCCGAGCCGAAATGTCACCTATCCACGTTCTCCACAGATACTGTCTGACCCACCGAGTTACTCCAGCACTCTGTGAAATCTTTGTATCTAGACTAGTATCTAGACTTGGCGTGCATTGCATCCTACACTTGCGCTCGGTCTGCCAAGGTCTGTTGGATCTCCCGTTTGGCAACTACTTAACCACACTTCCCACTCCTACACTGGTCTTTTTGTCCTGGGCCTCCTTGATTGCCAGAGTGAGGTGACACACAAATTGGAGGAACAGTACCTCATAGCTTACAGCCCAATGACATGAACACAGAATTCTCCACTTTGAGGAGACTCTCCACTCCTCCAGATGAGCTTCCAGCTTCCCTCCCCGCCCCCGGCTCCAGTAGTCCATAGAAAGGTCCAGACCCGACACGTCGCCTGACCATTCCCCCTCCAAAGTGCCGGTAGAACTCAGCAGGTCAGCGATCCGTGGTGGGGAACAAATGGAGTGTTCCTAATATAAGCCCTCCTTGGCCCTGTCGAGGAGCAGACAAGCAACAGTACCAGCATCTTCTCATTCATACTGTACCCAAGTGAAAATGCAAAAGTGAGCCAAGCTGCACACAGCCGACGGCTCACAGTACCAGCTGGCCCAAACACTTAAAAGCATTTTTAAGTGTTTTTTTTTAAAGAAAGTCTTGACGCATTTGTGCCTTGCCTAACAAATAAACACTTTTTTTTCCTGACCTGTCTATTCTTGGTAGTTCTTCAGAATTCATGTTGTGTTATCAATAATGAAAAAAGAATGCCAACCTTCTCAGGAAATGATGATGATGGTGGGACTGACATATGATGAAAGAATGGGTCGACTGGGTTTGTATTCACTAGAATTCAAGAGGATGAGCGGGTATCTTATAGAATCTTATAACATTAGTGAGGGACTGGACAGGGTAGATGCAGGAAACGTGTTCCCCATGTTGGGGGAGTACAGAACTGTTACGGTTCATTTCTTAAAACAGTCAACTCACAATAAGTTAGATCAACCAACACAAGCTTTAATGATCATTTAGCCGGCGAGAGTGGCAGTGGATACAAAGTCAAGTATGCAACACACACTTAACCCTCCTGGGCCATCACTCTAATGAACAAAGACATACAGCATATTTTTATAGTATTTTGTAAACGTAGTCACATGTTTATACAGAGTTGGAGCAATGACGTCTAACACATCAATCACAGAGTATACCCATTCAAAGCATTCTTGTCACTAATACTTCTCATGCTATGGTTATATCGATCACAAACTTTAGTTACAAACCTCCAAACAACAGGAACTTAGTCAAAGTTCTATCGTCTGCAATACCTTCTTAAACAATGTAAGGATCTTTATCAATTACCCACAGATGTTCCTGTTTACAGAGACCCAACTCCAAAGGTATCACATCCTCTCTCAAGGCTTCTGTTGACAGAAGCCAGCACCTTCTCAGGAAACACATCCTCTCCCACAAGTGTCAATATATTTTGCTTGGGCACAACAGGAAGCAGCTTGGATGCAGTTTGAATGCTGGCCTCCAATTTCCTGATCACCCAGCTCATCTACAGCACAGAATTACAAAGCTTCAGAACCCAAATCCCAAATAATTCAAATTAATCTTTACTTAATAAAATACCTTACGTTACAATCTATATTATATAACTGGGATATTATCAGAACCGGGGCCACAGTTGAAGAATAAGGGCTAGGTCATTTAGGATTGAGGAGGGGAAAACCATTTTCACCCAGAGAGTTGTGAATCTGTGGAATTCCCTGCCACAGAAGGCAGCGGAGGCAAATTCACTGGATGTTTTCAAGAGAGTTAGTTCAGTTCACATTTACATTCACATGCACCGATTGAGGTACAGTGATATTTCAGTTACCGTACAGCCATACTAAGTAAAAAGCAACAAGCCACACAGACACATAAAATAAAAATGTAACAGAAACATCCACCACAGTGGAATCCACATTCCTCACTGTGATGGAAGGTAATAAAGTTCAATCACCTTCCTCGTTTGTTCACCCGTGGTCGGGGCTGTTGAACCCTCCACAGTCGCCGCTGCCGACGGTCCGATGTCCGAAGCTCTCGCGTCGGGATGATGGAAACTGCGGCGCCGGGAAGGATTGGAACACTCTGCAACATGGAGCTCCCGAGTCGGCCTCTTCTTACCGGAGACCGCGGGGGTTCACGGTGTTAAAGTCCACAGGCCCCGAGATTGGAGATCCTCACGGGCGATACTCGGCAAAGGAGAAAAATCGCATCTCCGTCAAGTGGCTGAAAAAAAGTTTCCCCAATTAACGCCCCCCCCCCATGTAAAACAAACCTAGAAACAATAAAAATACTTAAAATAGGGGAAGCGGTGACTCCAGATTAATCCTGACGCCTTTCGCCAGCGAGATGAAGACAGAGGAATGACGAAGCATTGGCCCACGAGGGGGGGGGGGGGGGGGGGGGGTGCCCGTTTAATTTGGAGAATTCAATGTTCATGCCATTGGGCTGTGAGCTATGAGGTGTTGTTCCTCCAGTTTGCGTGTCACCTCACTCTGGCAATGGAGGAGGCCCAGGACAGAAAGATCAGTGTGGGAATGGGAAGGGGAGTTTAAATGGTTGGCAACCGAGAGATCCAGCAGGCCTTGGCGGACCGAGCGCAAGTGTAGGGTGTAATGCACGCCCAGTCTAGATACAAGGAACAGCAGATGCTGGTTTACAAAAAGAGACACAATCTCCTGGAGTAACTTGCATGTCTGGAGAGCATGGACAGGCAACATTCTAGGTCAGGGCCCTTCTTCACACTGCTTGGTGTGGGTGGGTGGAGAACATTGTAAAGGAGAGGTGGGATTGCCTTCCCTCTACAGATGCAGCCTGACCCACTGAGTTCCTCCACTGCCTTAGAGGGAATGGACAGACAACGTTTTGAGTCAGGACCCTTCTTCAGACTGATTGGAGAGGGTGGGGGGAGGAAGCTGGTAAAGAGAGATGGGGGCTGGACAAAGCTGGGTAAGTGATAGGTGGATACAAAATGCTGGAGTAACTCAGTGGGACAGGCAGCATCTCTAGAGAGAAGAAATGGGTGATGTTTCAGGTTGAGACACTTCTTCAGAAGTGATAGGTGGATATAGGTGAGGGAGACACAAGAAACTGCAGATGTTGGAATCTTGCACAGAACACAATTTAGTTAGATGCACAGAATCTATTGCCCAGAGTGAGGGAATCGAGGACCAGAGGACATGGGTTCAAGGTGAAGGGGAAAAGATTTAACAGGAATCTGAGGGGTAACTTTTCAACAGAGGGTGGTGGGTGTATGGAACAAGCTGCCAGAGATGGTAGTTGTGGCTGGGACTATCCCAATGTTTAAGAAACAGTTATAGACAGGTACATAGATAAGACAAGTTTGGAGGGATATGGACCAAATGCAGGCAGGTGGGACTAGTGTAGCCGGGACATGTTGGTCGGTTTGGGCAATGTGGGCTGAAGGTCCGGTTTCCACACTGTATCACTCTATGACTCTCATGAAGTGCTGCAGTAACTCAGCGGGTCAGGCAGCGTCTGTGGGGAACATGGATAGGTGACATTTCACAGAGTGCTGGAGTGACTCAGCGGGTCAGGCAGCGTCTGTGGGGAACATGGATAGGTGACATTTTGGGTCAGGAACCTTCTTCAGACTGACACTATGTTAACGGATGAGGGGGTGATCGGCACATGAGTTAAGTAAGTGACAGAGGCGAGGGAAAATAAGGAGATAAAAGGATGTGAGATAAGGAGAGAGGTATGTATATGTGCAGCTTTAAAGGACATTGGTCGGGTAGCATTTGGGGTATTGCATACAGTTCTGGTCACTCCATTACAGGACTGTTGTGGAGGCTTTGGGGAAGGTGCAGAGATGGTTAACCAGATTGGTTTAAAAACAAGGAACTGCAGATGCTGGTTTAAAAAAGGACACAAAATGCTGGAATAACTCAGCGGGTCAGGAATCATCTCTGGAGAGGACTGGGTGACATTTCGGGTCGGGACTGAGGAGGGTCTCGACCAGAACGTTACCCATTCCTTCCAGCATTTTGTCTCTACCTAAACAGCGCCTATCTATCCATGACATAGTGTGCCAGCAGGCTGGAGGAGCGGGTAAAGGCCTTGCCACAAAGCGGGCAGGTGAAGGGGCGCTGGCCGGTGTCGACTCGCCGGTGCTCCAGCAGGTGGTCAAGGCGGGTGAAGCCCTTACCACAGGACGGGCAGGGGAAGGGACGCTCACCGCTGTGGGTACGCCGGTGCTGCCACAGGCTGGACATGCGGGTGAAACCTCTCTCCGGTGTGTATCCGCTGGTGCTCCCGCCGCCCCCATGCTCTCTTGTCACAGTGGGAGCAGCTGCTCGCTGACGTGGGCCCGCCGGTGCTGCCTCAACCACCACGAGCTGTCAAACGCTTCACCACAGTACGGGCAGTCGTAGGGCGGGCCACTGGTGTGCACATGCTGGTGAGACAGGGCGTGCGAGGCCATGGCAAGGCGCTCTCCACACACTGGGCTGGGGACGGGACTGTCGCCGGCGTGCACCCGCTCGTGGGACAGCAGCCTGGAGGAGTTGGAGAAGCCCTTGCCGCACTGGGCGCAGGTTTAGGGACGCTCGCCGGTGTGGGTGCGCTGGTGCTCCAGCAGGGTGCTGGACTGAGTGAAGCCCTTGCCACACTGGGTACAAATGTAGGGGCGCTCGCCGGTGTGGGTGTGCTGGTGCACCAGCAGGGTGCTGGATTGGGTGAAGCCCTTGCCGCACTGGGTACAGGTGTAGGGGCGCTCGCCGGTGTGTGTGCGCTGGTGCATCAGCAGGTGGCCGGATTGGGTGAAGCCCTTGCCGCACTGGGCGCAGGTGAAGGGGCGCTCGCCGGTGTGGGAGTGCTGGTGCTTCAGCAGGCTGCTGTTGCTGATGAAGCCCTTGCCGCACTGGACACAGGTGTAGGGGCGCTCGCCGGTGTGGGTGCGCTGGTGCGTCAGCAGGCTCTTGGAGTGGGTAAAGCCCCTGCCGCAGTGGACACGGGTGTAGGGGCGCTCGCCGGTGTGGGTGCGCTGGTGTTCCAGCATGTGGCCGGAGTGGGCAAAGCCCTTGCCGCAGTGGGCACAGATGTAGGGGCGCTCGCCGGTGTGGGTGCGCTGGTGCACCAGCAGGTTGCTGGACCTGGTGAAGCCCTTGCCACACTCGCTGCAGGTGTAGGACTCCCCGGTGTGCAGGCGCCTGTGCTCCTTCAGGTCCTTGGACGACTTGAAGCCTTTGCCGCAGTCGGAGCAGGTGAAGGGCCGCTCACTGCTGTGCACCTGCCGGTGCTGGCACAGCCCCGACAACCCGGTAAAGCTCTTTCCGCAGGTGGAGCAGTCATAGGGCTTCTCGCCCGTGTGAACCCGCCGGTGGCCCGCCAGGACATTGGCCGTCTTGAAACTCATTTCACACTCTGAGCAGTCGAAGGGGCGTTCTCCCGTGTGCATCCGCTGGTGGGTCTCCAGCTTGCTCGGGCACGGGCAGGCCATGCCACACACGTCACACTCATAATGCTTCTTCTTGTTGTGCCCCGCCATGTGGTACTCCAGCGACGCTCAGCCCCTCGAAGCTCAGCCCGCACACCGGGCAGATGGGGGGCTCACCGGCACCTCAATGGCCGCTTACATCTCCGTCGACAGCTCCTCAATCCTGCAGGAGGGGAACACATAGAGTCACAAGCCAGCAAACAGGACATTACTAACTCGTGAACATTACAAGTGCTTGAAGGGCTGGGGGCGGGAGGGGGTGGAATGGGGGGGGGGGGTTGGGAGATGAGCGGGGGTTGGGGGAGTGAGAGGGGTGATATGATGGGGGGAAGGAGGGAGAGTTGGTGTGGAAGCAAGGTGGGGGAATGGGGATGGGGTGAGGACGGTGGAAGTGTGGGGAGGGAGAGAAGGGACAGGGGGTTGTGAGGGGAGGGGGGGGATGTGAGGGAGGAGGAGGGGTGAGGAGGCAATTGGGAGAAGGGGGGGCACACTGAACTGGGGGGTGCCGAGCATCCGGGCATTGAGTTGAGCCGAGAGAGAAATAGAGAGACAGAGAGACAGAGAGACAGAGAGCGAGACAGAGAGAGAGACAGAGAGACAGAGTGACCGAGAGACAGAGTGACCGAGAGACAGAGTGACCGAGAGACAGAGCGACCGAGAGAGAGACCGAGAGAGAGAGATACACTCTCAATTTATCCTGAATGGTACCATTATCGAACACACCATGAGCTATACGTACCTTGGTCTCCTTGTTGCAGCATCAGGGAGCTTCAACATGGCAGTGAATGCATTAAAAGAGAAAGCTCGAAGAGCTCTGTATGCAATAAAAAGTTTCTATATCATCCAAATTCCAATCAGAATCTGGCTTAAAATATTTGAGTCATCAGACCTGCGATATCTGATATAATGTTGGTAAAACAGTCCACCACGAAGGGAGCGACTAAAATAACCGGAAAGGCCAAACCTCTGGTGGAAGAAGCAGGCCCGACCGAAGCCTTGGGCTCAGTTTTAATGTCATCCCAGGAGGATGTTTCAAAGGCCCAGAAGCCAAAGACAAAGAAAAGCGAAATGGAGGAACTTCAAATCCTTATCACCAAAGAAACTGCAAGTATAAGAGATGAATTGAAAAACTTTAAAGAACAAATGAACATTAAATAAATACTGAAAGGTTTTATAAATGATTTTGAAGATAAAATCATTAAGTTTGTCCATGTAGAATTGACTACCATGAAGGAGGAAATGTCTGTAAACCTCGATTTACAAATCAATGAAGTAAATCAGAAAATGAATTTGATTGAATCCAAACTTAATGCTAAGTTGGATCCTGCCTTCATCTCAATAGATCAATAAACTGAAGCCGTAACTCATTTGGAGTCAATTGCCGAAACAAGCTCTCAAACTATAGAAACACTTCTCGCCGAGAACAAGCATTTATCAGATTTACTGCATAAAGTAACTGAAAAATGTATTGACTTGGAGGGACGCCAGAGACGTCAGAATTTAAGAATTGTTGGCATGCGAGAGGGTAAAGAAGGAACTAAAGATCTGCGTGACTGTGTGTTTATTCTTTTTACATCAGACTAACATTTGACTAATACTCAGCCAAGAGAGGAATAGTCTCTCAATACATGATTACTAATCTTTTGGACCAAAATAGTTTTAACATTAATCCCGTAAATTACTTTTATTGAATGTTGAAATTTTTTATTATAGCGTGGAGCTAGTAATAATTGTTTCTAAGGCTACGGAAGTCCTTAGATGGCCAGCCACGCTAGTGTGGCTAACACTAACTACACTATTTGTAGATATAGTTTCTTCTTTTTTCTTGCACTTTATTAACTCCTTATTTTTTTAATTTATTTTTTTCTTATTTAATTGCTATCTTAAACTCGATTTGAATTATATGTATTATTTGGGGAGAGGTCCGGGAGGAAGATTTATTAAATTTAGAATTCATCTGTCCTGTCCCATTTACTTATAACTTGAAATATCATAATATTATAATTTCGGACCATGCTACTTTAACATTTATGATCGAACTAAGTGGAATGACTGAGAAGCAGACACAATGGAGACTTAATCCTCAAATTTTAAATGATAAAGCATGTTATGAATACCTTATCACACAGATAAATATGTTTTTCGAGACTAATGACTACCCTGAAACACCTGCCTCCCTTCTTTGGGAAACATTTAAAACATTTATAGGAGGTGCGTTAATTTCCACGCAAGCTTTTCGTAATAAAGAGAATCGCGCCAAACAACACGTATTGGAAAGGCAATTAGATATGGAAAATGCAATCGCGCCCTGCACAATAATACATAATAAAATTGCTGCATTCAAATATAAGTTAAATCAAATATATTCAGATCAAATCATAAAACTTGATCAAAATACTAAACAGCTACACTTTGAGTTCGGTGATGAACCACAAAAACATAAACAATAGGGGGTCTGCAGGAATGGAATCATTTTTACAGAAATGTAATCTTACAGGTTTAGATCTGAAAGAGAGGGAATTATTAGGGGCCGAAATATCAGTTAAAGATATTGAAGAATCTATTAGTTCTTTAAAAAATGGAAAGGCCGCTGGCCCTGATGGTTTAAATAGCAAATTTTATTTTAAAAATCCATGATCTGATCGCCCTACGCCTGCAGACACTATATACTCATGCCTTCACGCAACAGAAACTAACAGAAACTTTAAATGAATCAACAATAATACTCATACCCAAAACGGATAAGTATATTTAGGGGTAACATGAGGGGGAACTTCTTTACTCAGAGAGTGGTAGCTGTGTGGAATGAGCTTTCAGTGAAGGTGGTGGAGGCAGGTTCGTTTTTATCATTTAAAAATAAATTGGATAGTTATATGGACGGGAAAGGAATGGAGGGTTATGGTCTGAGCGCAGGTATATGGGACTAGGGGAGAATACGTGTTTGGCATGGACTAGAAGGGTCGAGATGGCCTGTTTCCGTGCTGTAATGGTTATATGGTTATAAGGACCCTGAAGATCCAGGGTCATAGAGAGCAATCGCGCACTTAAACACCGACCAGAAAATATTAACCAAAATTTTAGCCCATAGATTAAGTTTAGTGATTCATAAACGCTACTCATATTATAATCTGAGACGATTATTTAATATTACATACTCAAACAGAATAACTAATGTAGATCTAGCAGTCATCTCGTTAGACGCTGAGAAAGCATCCGATCAAGTGGAATGGCCCTATTTATTTTCGGTGATGAAAAGATTTCAACTGGGTGAGAAGTTTTACACATGGGTTAAGCTATTATATACCAACCCAACAGCTAGAATAATGACAAATCAAATGTTATCATCAACATTTGATTGATCTAAAGGCTGCAGACAAGGATGCCCGTTATCTCCATTATCATTCGCCCTTGCTCTAGAACCACTAGCAGAAAGTGTTCGAGCACATCCAGAAATATATGGGTATAATACTAAAAATACAGTTAATAAAATCTCTCTAAATGCAGATGATGTATTACTATATATTACAAACCCAGAAATCAGCATTCCAAACTTAAATCTTATAACACAATTTGGTATATTTTCGGGATTAGAATTAATTGGAATAAAAGTGAGATTATGCCAATAACGGAACCTAAGTTATACAATATTGCAACAATCACCTTTCAGAATAGTAAATGAAAAATTTAAATACCTAGGAATTTATGTGACCAAGAAATATACTTCTTTATTTAAATCAAATGTTATGCCTTTACTTAATAAATTGCATAAGAATATTCAATATTAGGAAACACTTCTCATTTCAATGCTCGGTAGAATTAACGCTATAAAAATGATTTTCTTTCCGCAATTGCCATACCTTTTTCAATCAATTCCTATATGTCTCCCAAAACATTTCATTAAAAAAGTTGACTCTATACTGACAAGTTTTATTTGGAATGATAAGAACCATCGAATAAGCAAAACGCATGCAAATCTAAGACCAAAGGAGGATTAGTTTTAGCAAATGTTATTTTACTTTTGGGCAGTCAATGTCAAAAATATGAATTTTTGGTTGGAAGATATGGATCAACAACCAGACTGGTTAAAGATGGAAAAGTAAGACTGTTTGCCTTTTGAAATTGGTCTCATTCTGTTAGTTCCCACAAAATTGAATTAAAAAATCTATAGTGAAAACCCTATAATATATAGTGGTATTCGAATTTGGAAACAACTAAAAAAGACATTAAAATTGGATAATGTATCACTTTCTCTCCCCATTGCAAATATTCCCTCATTTAAACCCTCAGTGTTGGATAACGGTTTTGCACAATGGAAAAATCATGGAATTAAAAAGATGGGACATCTTTAAAGAAATTGTATTTTTCTCTCGTATCAGGAGTTACAACAGAACTACGGATTACATTCAAATAGTTTTTTTAGATATTTACAACTTAAAGATTATGTTAAAACACATAAATGAAAATACAGAACCAGAGAACCGGAGATTCTAGATGAATCTTTGAATAAACACCCTAACACAGTCAAATTAATATCGTACATTTATAATACTTTTCTAGACAGTGAGAATCCGTCGACGGAATTATATAGACTAGCATGGGAAAAGGAATTAGCTCAACCCATAATGAAAGATATTTGGGACAAAAGCCTACAACATATACACCAATGTTCGTTAAATGCCAGACATTCTTTAATACAATATAATAAAGTACTCCATAGACTGCATTATTCTAAAACACAATTAATTAGGATTTATCCGAATATCTTTCCTATCTGTGATAAATGTCAATACCACGTGGCTAATTTAACCCATACTTTTGTAAATTGTATAACATTTAAAAATTACTGGATGGATATTTTTTAAATAATCTCTGTAGTTGTTAATATCCAACTGGATCCCGATCCTAAATTAATAATATTGGGCATATCAGAGCAATACCTAACGCTCACAATAACCATATAACCATATAACAATTACAGCACGGAAACAGGCCATCTCGGCCCTACAAGTCCATGCCGAACAACTTTTTTCTCATAGTCCCACCTGCCTGCACTCATACCATAACCCTCCATTCCCTTCTCATCCATATGCCTATCCAATTTATTTTTAAATGATACCAATGAACTTGCCGACACCACTTCCACTGGAAGCTCATTCCACACCGCTACCGAAATAAACCAAAGACATTTCCTTGATTACAGTATAATAATTGGGGAAAAAATTTATCTTAAAATTTAGGAAAAACCCAACAACCCCCACAATCAAGATGTGGAATATGGAGATGTCGGACACCTTACATTTGGAAAAAATTAGATTTGTTTTAAATGACAAACCAGAATTATTTATTAGAATATGGACTCCATTTATAGATTATTTGAAGGGGTAGATTGGACCGGCGCAGAGGCCTGAACCCAGAACTAGATGAATAGTTACGTTCTCTGACCTACGGACCTATCCCCTAAGTTGTATTATTGATAGTTTATCCTATTTTACTAATTTCTTTCTTTCTTTCTTTTTCCTATCTATAAATATAAACAAATAATTAGAGGCAATGTTAATATGTAACCGATAAAGAAGGATCCCAGCTACTTTGGTAAATGGGTCCCTGGAAACCTGGATACTTAATATGTAACCGTTAAACAAAGTCTGTATTGGTTTGGACTATGATATGCAGATGCATCAAATAAAAATGTATTTCAAAAAAATATATATATATATATATTTGACAGTGTAATCCAGCCTAATGTGCTTTATGGTAGTGAAGTATGGGGTCCGCTCAGTCACCATAGCTATATTAAATGGGGAAAACATACAACAGAGGTCTTGCATGCGGAATTTTGTCGGAACATTCTCTGCATCCAAAGAAAAACACCAACAAATGCATGTAGGGTGGAATTAGGCACATACCCACTGACAATAAATATCTAGAAACGAGCACTAAATTTTCGGAATCACCTTAAATCTAGCCCCCCAGATACCCTCCAGTTTAAAGCCCCTCAAACCCAAGAGAGGAAACCAGAAGAGTTCCCTGTGTCATTTGGCACTGAGACGAACTACCCCTATTTAGTTAAACCCTATCCAGTTAAACCCTGACCAGCCTCAGATCAATACTGGCCCCCCCAATCACCAGTTAGAGTGAACCAAATTGATAGAATTTATTTGCCACACAACCAGGGTCGGTGGAATTTGGGTTGTCAGCAGCGGTACAATAATAAAGAACACACAACCACAATAAAAATGTAACACAAACATCCACCACAGCATTCATCACTGTGGTGGAAGGCACAAAATTTGGCCAGACCTCCTCCATTTCCCCCCCCCCGTGGACAGGACCAGAGTCTAGAGTCAGTCCAGGATCGGCTCTTCCCCACAAACAATTATCAAACAATGAAAATAAACTTATTTGGAACATTGCGATAAAGAAACCAAAATCCAAAGCAGATTAGAATGTTACTGTGCCATAAAGATCCGCAATTCCGTGTCCCTCACCATCTTCCAGTCCCGCCTCAAGACCCATCTCTTCACCTCTGCCTATCCTTAGCCCCACATCCCCCTGCCTTTTCATCTGTGCATTAATTGCCTTATTATTGTGTTTTGTATTGCATTCTGTCTTTAGTTTTTGTACTAGTCAAGTCTCTACTATTTATTTCATTCCCCTTACATGTTTTTCCTCTACCTGCTAAATTTTTGTAAGGTGTCCTTGAGACTTTTGAAAGGCGCCCATAAATAAAATTTATTATTATTATTATTATAAAAATGATTATCATTTGGCAGACTATCTCTCAACTGTAAGAGACATAAAGCAGAGACAGACCCTCACCAAATACAGGTGAGGTGACCACCATTTGGCAGTTGAAAAAGGAAGACAGAAGAGATTTTGGCAACCAAGAGAAAATAGAATATGCGGCCACTGTTTGACAGATGAAGTTGAAACAGAGGTACGCTTCCTCCTAAAATGCAGAAAAATTGACAAAACAAGGAAAACATACTTTGGCAAACCCAGATTTTAAAGAACTAGATGATATATCAAAACTAAGAATAATCCTCGGTGAAGGATAGATTAGAGGGCTCGTCTAGGGAGGCTATTTGGGTGGAACTGAGAAATGGGAAAGGGGTAGCAACACTTATAGTGGTGTATTATAGACCGCCAAATGGGCAGCTAGAATTGGAAGAGCAAATAGGTAAGGGGATTACAGATATTAGTAGTAAGCACAAGGTAGTGATTGTGGGAGATTTCAATTTTCCACACATAGACTGGGAAACACATTCTGTAAATGGGCTGGATGGGTTGGAGTTTGTAAAATGTGTGCAGGATAGTTTTTTGCAGCAATACATAGAAGTACCTACTAGAGAAGGGGCGGTGCTGGACCTCCTGTTAGGAAATGAGACGCGTCAGGTGGCAGAGGTATGCGTTGGGGAACAGTTCGGGACCAGTGATCACAATACCATTAGTTTCAATATAATTATGGAGAGGGTCAGAACTGGACCTAAGGTTGAGATTTTTGATTGGAGAAAGGCTAACTTTGAGGAGATGCGAAAGGATTTAAAAGGAGTAAATTGGGACAGTTTGTTTTATGGGAAAGATGTGGAAGAGAAATGGAGTACATTTAAAGGTGAAATTTTAAGAGTACAGAATCTTTATGTCCCTGTTCGGTTGAAAGGAAATAGTAAAAATTGGAAAGAGCCATGGTTTTCAAGGGAAATTGGACACTTGGTTCGGGAAAAGAGAGAGATCTACAAAAATTACAGGCAGCATGGAGTAAATGGGGTGCTTGAGGAGTATAAAGAATGTAAAAATAATCTTAAGAAAGAAATTAGAAAAGCTAAAAGAAGATATGAGGTTGCTTTGGCAAGTAAGGTGAAAGTAAATCCAAAGGGTTTCTACAGCTATATTAATAGCAAAAGGATAACGAGGGATAAAATTGGTCCATTAGACAGTCAGAGTGGACAGCTATCTGCAGAGTCAAAAGAGATGGGGGAGATATTGAACAATTTATTTTCTTCGGTATTCACCAAGGAGAAGGATATTGAATTATGTGAGGTAAGGGAAACAAGTAGAGTAGCTATGGAAACTATGAGATTCAGACAAGAGGAAGTACTGACACTTTTGAGAAATATAAAAGTGGATAAGTCTCCAGGTCCGGACAGGATATTCCCTAGGACATTGAGGGAAGTTAGTGTAGAAATAGCAGGGGCTATGACACAAATATTTCAAATGTCATTAGAAACGGGAATAGTACCAGAGGATTTGCGTACTGTGCCTGTTGTTCCATTGTTTAAAAAGGGGTCTAAGAGTAAACCTAGCAATTATAGACCTGTTAGCTTGACGTCAGTGGTGGGCAAATTAATGGAAACGATACTTAGAGATAATATATATAAGCATCTGGATAAACAGGGTCTGATTAGGAACAGTCAACATGGATTTGTGCCTGGAAGGTCATGTTTGACTAATCTTCTTGAATTTTTTGGAGGTTACTCGGGAAATTGATGAGGGTAAAGCAGTGGATGTTGTATATATGGACTTCAGTAAGGCCTTTGACAAGGTTCCTCATGGAAGGTTGGTTAAGAAGGTTCAATGGTTGGGTATTAATGGTGGAGTAGCAAGATGGATTCAACAGTGGCTGAATGGGAGATGCCAGAGAGTAATGGTGGATGGATGTTTGTCAGGTTGGAGGCCAGTGACTAGTGGGGTGCCGCAGGGATCTGTGTTGGGTCCACTGTTGTTTGTCATGTACATCAATGATCTGGATGATGGTGCGGTAAATTGGATTAGTAAGTATGCAGATGATACTAAGATAGGTGGGGTTGTGGATAATGAAGTAGATTTTCAAAGTCTACAGAGAGATTTATGCCAGTTGGAAGAGTGGGCTGAAAGATGGCAGATGGAGTTTAATGCTGATAAGTGTGAGGTGCTACATCTTGGCAGGACAAATCAAAATAGGATGTACATGGTAAATGGTAGGGAATTGAAGAATGCAGGTGAACAGAGGGATCTGGGAATAACTGTGCACAGTTCCCTCAAAGTGGAATCTCATGTAGATAGGGTGGTAAAGAAAGCTTTTGGTGTGCTGGCCTTTATAAATCAGAGCATTGAGTATAGAAGTTGGGATGTAATGTTAAAATTGTACAAGGCATTGGTGAGGCCAATTCTGGAGTATGGTGTACAATTTTGGTCGCCTAATTATAGGAAGGATGTCAACAAAATAGAGAGAGTACAGAGGAGATTTACTAGAATGTTGCCTGGGTTTCAGCAACTAAGTTACAGAGAAAGGTTGAACAAGTTAGGGCTTTATTCTTTGGAGCGCAGAAGGTTAAGGGGGGACTTGATAGAGGTCTTTAAAATGATGAGAGGGATAGACAGAGTTGACATGGATAAGCTTTTCCCACTGAGAGTAGGGAAGATTCAAACAAGGGGACATGACTTGAGAATTAAGGGACAGAAGTTTAGGGGTAACATGAGGGGGAACTTCTTTACTCAGAGAGTGGTGGCTGTGTGGAATGAGCTTCCAGTGAAGGTGGTGGTGGCAGGTTCATTTTTAGCATTTAAAAATAAATTGAATAGTTATATGGACGAGAAAGGAATGGAGGGTTATGGTCTGAGCGCAGGTATATGGGGCTAGGGGAGAATACGTGTTCGGCATGGACTAGAAGGGTCGAGATGGCCTGTTTCCGTGCTGTAATTGTTTTTTTTAAATATTTTATTTATTAGAAGCGAGTACAATGCATTGGTACAAGAAAAATGTTAACATATTACATTCTCTGTACAACTTCCCTTTTTTTTTTAAAGAGAGAAGTGAGAAAGGAGAGAAGAAAAAGAGGTTGTGAAAAGTGAAGAATAGATTAGTGAGCGTGGGTGAAAAACCAATAAAGAAAAAGTGAAAGAGAAGGAATAAGTGAAGAAGGAAAGCAGGAGGGAGATTATTCCATTGCCACAGTGAGATGTTTTTTTTTAATATTCTAAATCATCTTTCACCCATACCTGAAACTGTTGGTTTTCATGATACTATGTCACCACATGAATCCAAGAAATCAATAAATGGGGACCAACTCCTTAACAATACGTCTTGTTTGTCTATTAGGAGGAGTCATTTCTTCCAAATGTGCTGTCCAGCATATTACTAATCCACATTTTAAATGTGGGTATATTAGCATTTTTCCAAAATTTAAGTATTTTTTTTGCTGTTATTAACCCATAATTGAAAAATGAGTTTTGGTGTGTATTTAATTTGTTCCCATCTCCACTTACTCCAAATATAATCATTTCAGTGTTAGGTTCCATTTTTGTCTTAAATAGCTTTGAGAATATATCAAATATATCACATGCTGTAATTGTTATATGGTTATAAGGTAATACGGCACATCATGGTGCACAATACGTAACAGCATTCCATAACCTGAGAGACGGTGAATAACCAATATGCACACAAGCACGCACACACTAATTGAAATTAACTGATACTAAGAAATTAATACTGAATTGCTAAACTTGTTATCCTGTTGTACTGCCTACAGCTGCAAGAACATGTAGCAATCAATAAAGGACTATAGGTGTATTGCGAGTGTGTATGTTAATATATATATATATATATACGTGAAAGAGTTAGTTATTAATTGATTGTTGTCATATTTAAGCTTTCCAGTTGTAAAAGGCCAATTGTAATGCATGATGGGATTTGGATAACTTCCATCGTGACAAGGGTTTTTTTAACTTAAGGTGAAAAGTTCGCAGCTCTCTTGCAAGGTTTTTTATGTAAGTTGAAGAGGTTAATCAGATAAGAACGGGCCCAGAGGATGCCATTGGGGTAACTGGCTTTTGGCAAAGAGTGAAAAACAACTCCATATTTGGAGGTGGATGATGGTTTTTGTACATTACATCATGCAATTGGTTTTATTTCAGTACGTATATAAACTCGCGTGTTCTGGTATTTCTTTGTGAACTGCTGGAGATTCAGACGTGAAACTGTTGCCTCTGAGTCTCTCAGTCCACACACGTCAGACGTTAAATTAAAGCTTTGTATGGTCTTAAGAATTTGTACTTTGTCTATCTTTTAAGTGAACTTTTTCATATGTACAGTGACATATCTATCCATGCACTGTATACTTGTATTTATATTTATGCATTTTAAATATGTATGTTATGTTCTGTGCCATAGGCTGCAAGGTGACTTGGATAGGCTGGGTGAGTGGGCAAATGCATGGCAGATGCAGTATAATGTGGATAAATGTGAGGTTATCCACTTTGGTGACAAAAACAGGTAAGTAGACTTTATCTGAATGGTGGCCGATTAGGAAAGGGGGAGATGCAACGAGACCTGGGTGTCATGGTACACCAGTCATTAAAAGTAGGCATGCAGGTGCAGCAGGCAGTGAAGAAGGCGAATGGTATGTTAGCATTCATAGCAAAATGAGTTGAGTATAGGAGCAGGGAGGTTCTACTGCAGTTGTACAGGGTCTTGGTGAGACCACACCTGGAGTATTGCGTACAGTTTTGGTCTCCTAATCTGAGGAAAGACATTCTTGCCATAGAGGGAGTACAGAGAATGTTCACCAGACTGATTCCTGGGATGTCAGGACTTTCATATGAAGAAAGACTGGATAGACTTGGTTTGTACTCGCTAGAATTTATAAGATTGAGGGGGGATCTTATAGAAAATTACAAAATTCTTAAGGGGTTGGACAGGCTAGATGCAGGAAAATTCTTCCCGATGTTGGGGAAGTCCAGAACAAGGGGTCACAGTTTAAGTATAAGGGAAAAATCTTTTAGGATCGAGATGAGGAAATCATTTTTCACACAGAGAATGGTGAATCTCTGGAATTCTCCGCAACAGGAGGTAGTTGAGGCCAGTTCCTTGGCTATATTTAAGAGGGAGTTAGATGTGACCCTTGTGGCTAAAGGGATCAGGGGGTATGGAGAGAAGGCAGGTACAGGATACTGAGTTGGATGATCAGCTATGATCATATTGAATGGTGGTGCAGGCTCGAAGGGCCGAATGGCCTACTCCTGCACCTATTTTCTATGTTTCTATTTTCTATACATTGGCAATATAATGATAATAATAATAATAATACATTTTATTTATGGGTGCCTTTCAAGAGTCTCAAGGACATCTTACAAAAATTTAGCAAGTAGAGGAAAAACATGTATGCGGAATGAAATAAATAGTAGAGACATGACTAGTACACAAATTAAATACAGAATTCAATTCAAATGATGTATTTTATCATGCCAATAAAGTATTTAAATTTGAAAATTTGCAAATAGAAAATTGATAGAGAGATAGAGGGATATAGAGATAGAGATAGACAGAGAGAGAGAATGACAGAAATACAGCGAGAGACTGAGATAGACAGGGAGAGACTGAGATAGATAGAATAGAATAGTTTCTTTATTGTCATTGTAACATGAACCATGTACAACATTTAAAAATGTCTGCCAGTCAGTGCACCATTCAAACATTTCTAAAAGCTAACGATACATACAAGGTAAAATATTAAAAGATAAACAACTAAAATAAATATCATGAAAATAGCACGCATAAACAACCAACCCTCCATCCTTCTGCCGATTTCACAGTGTACCACAGTCCCTTAGTATGTATCGCCCCTGCGTTCCTTGGCGGCTACATTTAGTGCTTTTATAGCAGTGGGGTAAAAACTGTTTTTTAGTCTGTTCGTCCTTGTCCTTGTAGATCTGTACCGTCTGCCTGACGGCAACAGTTCAAACAGGGAGTGTCCGGGGTGGGAAATGTCCTTTATAATACTCTGGGATTTTTTGATGCAGCGGGAACTGTGTAAGTCCTCCAAGGTAAGGATGACCTAGGTAAGGTAAGGAGAGAGAGAGAGATGGAGAAACACAGACAGGGAGAGAGAGATGTCTGTGTTCATTATCCTGCAGTCGTTTACTATTTGACCAGAAAGAGAGATAGAGATATACATATATATATATATAGAGAGAGAGAGAGAGACCCATCAGCCCCACCCGAGATTGATGGTCGTGTTGCGGCGGCGGGACCCGGCGTAGGCCCGAACCCAGGCCCGGCTGCCCGAGCGCTCCGCCAACCCCAGGCCCAGTCACTGTCTCCCGGGTGCGAGGCCGCGGCCTGGCCGGAGGACTGGACCCTAGACCCCCGCCCCCGGCCCCGGTACTCACGGCTTATCCCGCCCCCGGCCCCGGTACTCACGGCTTATCCCGCCCCCGGCCCCGGTACTCACGGCTTATCCCGCCCCCGGCCCTCACGGCTTATCCCGGCCCCGGCCCCGGTACTCACGGCTTATCCCGCCCCCGGCCCCGGTACTCACGGCTTATCCCGCTCCCGGCCCCGGTACTCACGGCTTATCCCGCCCCCGGCCCCGGCCCCGGTACTCACGGCTTATCCCGGCCCCGGCCCCGGTACTCACGGCTTATCCCGCCCCCGGCCCCGGCCCTCACGGCTTATCCCGCCCCCGGCCCCGGTACTCACGGCTTATCCCGCCCGCTGCCCGTTGTCCCGGAGACAGCGAGAGACCGTGCGGCGCATTGGGGCTTCAGCCCGGAAATGACGTCTCGGCCCCGGCCCGTTGCCCCGCAGGCTGCCAGGTCGAGCAGCGGGGCGGCCTCCGCCCGGAAATGACGTCGCGGCCAAGATGGAACCGCACTGGACCAAAGATCCTATAGCGGAGCTACAAGCTACAAGCTCTGCTGTAATATCTTTGCACTGGACGGTGAGAGAGAGGGAGTGAAGGAGAAAGAGAGAACGATCGGGGGAGAACAAGAGAGAGAGTGGTGAATCTCTGGAACTCTCTGCCGCAGAGGGTAGTTGAGGCCAGTTCATTGGCTATATTGAAGCGGGAGTTAGATGTGGCCCTTGTGGCTAAGGGGATCAGAGGTTATGGAGAGAAGGCAGGTACGGGATACTGAGTTGGATGATCAGCCATGATCATATTGAATGGCGGTGCAGGCTCGAAGGGCCGAATGGCCTACTCCTGCACCTAATTTCTATGTTTCTATGAGAGGGAGTGGGGAGAGAATGAGTGTGGGGAGAGAATGAGTGTGAGGAGAGATGGGAAAGAGAGACAGAGAGAGATAGGGGCGAGAGAGAGAAAGAGGGAGAGAGAGGCAGAGAGATTGAGGGATGGAAAGAGAAGGAAGGGAGAGAGGGGGGGAGTTGGGGAGAGAGAAAGAGAAGGGGGGAGTTGGGGAGAGAGAGAGGGAACGAGAGGGGGGAGTTGGGGAGAGAGAGTTCGGAAGGGAGAGAGATATCTGAGCGGTGGGAGGCTGAGAGGTTCAGAGAGAGAGAGGAGACAGTCCGGGGGAGGGAGTGAAGGGGTGAGAGGCTGGGGGTTGGAAAAAGGGGTGAAGTGAGTAGCGGGGGGAAGGAGGGAGCAAAGGTAGGGGGGAGGTATTCAGGGGGGAATGGGTTTGGTGCCGAGGGGGATGAATGAGGGGGGCAGGGAACTGGGAGATGGAGGAGTCAAGTAAGTCAAGGATAGTGGTACGGAGCCCGGTGGGGGTTCACATTGTTTGGGGATGGGGATGGGGAGGAGGGGGGAGGGAGCGGCAGGGGTATGGGGCAGGGAGCCACAGGGAGGAGGTCACGTTGTTTGGGTGGGGAGGGTGTTGCAGTTTAGGAAATCAAACCAGGGCGGGATCTTCACTGTGAATGGCGGGGCACTGGGGCAATAGACAATTAGGTGCAGGAGTAGGCCATTCGGCCCTTTCAGCCATGGCTGATCATCCAGAATCAGTACCCCGTTTCCACCTTTTCCCCATATCCCTTGACTCCGCGATCCTTAAGAGCCCTATCTAGCCCTCTCTTGAAAGTATCCAGAGAACCGGCCTCACCGCCCTCTGAGGCTGAGAATTCCACACTCACAACTCTGTTGTGAAAGGTTTTTCCTCATCTCCGTTCTAATTGGCTTACCCCTTATTCTTAAACTGCGGCCCCTGGTTCTGGACTCCCCCAACATCGGGAACATGTTTCCTGCCTCTAGCATATCCAAACCCTTAACAATCTTTTATGTTTCAATAAGATCCACTTTCATCCTTCTAAACTCCAGAGTGTACAAGCCCATTCTCTCGGCATATGACAGTCCCGCCATCCCAAGAATTAACCTTGTAAACGTACGCTGCTCTCCCACAATAGCAAGAATGTCCTTCCTCAAATTAGGGGACCAAAACTGCACACAATACTCCAGGTGTGGTCTCGCTAAGACTCTGTACAACTCTGAGCCTTGGTGACTTGGATAGGTTGGGTGAGTGGGCTAATGCATGGCAGGTGCAGTATAATGTGGATAAATGTGAGGTTATCCACTTTGGTGGCAAAAACAGGAAAGTAGACTATTACTTGAATGGTGGCCGATTAGGAAAAGGGGAGATGCAACGAGACCTGGGTGTCATGGTACACCAGTCATTGAAAGTAGGCAGGTACACAAAAATGCTGGAGAAACTCTCGTGAGACACTAATGAGACCACACCTGGAGTATTGGTCCCCTAACATGAGGAAGGACATTATTTCAAAAGAGAGCTAGATAGGGCTCTTAAAGATAGCTGAGTCAGGGGATATGGGGAGAAGGCAGGAACGGGGTACGGATTGGGAATGACCAGCCATGATCACATTGAATGGCGGTGCTGGCTCGAAGGGCCAAATGGCCTCCTCCTGCACCTATTGTCTCTCTACCCTCTCCCCACTCTCACTCTCCGTTTCTCTTCCCCTACCTGTCTGCCCCTCTTCCCTCTTTCTAACCCTCCCCCCCTTTATCTGTCCCCTCTTCCCCTCTCGCCCAATCTTTGCCCCCTTCTCTCCTCTCTCGCCGCTCTCTATCGCAACCCCCCCCCCCCCCCTCTCCCCCTTCACTCTCTCTCTCTCTTTTTCTCACAGGCATTATCCGTGAGTCAAGATATGATACCTGACAACTCATGGGACCGCAGTCGTTCTATCGATCGATTAAAAGCTTCCAGAGATGGGGAATTTAAAAATCCACAGACAGCATCTCAGGTAACCCCCTCCCTTGAAGGGAAATCATATCTAAACGTGGGGAGATTACGTGTAAAGATGATATTAGTAAGCTCCCTCTTCTCCCCTCCCCGCCACAGTGCAGTACTCCCTCCCCTCCCTTCCCCACGGTGCAGCACTCCCTCCTCTCCCCTCCAATCCCTTGCTGCAGTGAGGCGCTCCCTCCTCTCCCCTCCAAATAAGGAGAGAGCAGGCAGAGAGAAGGTTTTGTGTAATTTTACTGGTGGCAGTGTGAACTGTGAGGAGGATGTTATGAGAATGCAGGGTGACTTGGACAGGTTGGAGGAGTGGGCAGATGCATGGCAGATAAAGTTTAAAGCGGATAAATGTGAGGTTATCCTCTTTGGTAGCAAAAAGAGGAAGGGAGTTGACTATGTAAATGGCGTCAATTTGGGAAAAGGGGAAGTACAACGGGATCAGGGGATCCTTGCACATCAGTCTATGAAAGTAAGCATGCAGGCTCTCTCTCTCTCTGTGTCCCTTGTGCTAGTTATGAATGCCACACGTCTCTCTATGGGCCCTTCCTCACTACTGTGCAGGGTCTACAAGCCTCCGAGAAAGGGCAAACTTACTGAAAGCTACTGAGCGGATCCATTCCTCTCCAGCAAGGTCTGTAACCCTCCCCGCCGCTCCCCTCCTTTCCCATCCCACCTCTCTCCCCATGCTCCCCTCCCCATGTCCTCTTCTCTTCCCCTCCCACTCCACACCCTCCCCTCCCCTTCTTCCAAATTTTCCACCCCTATCTTCTCCTCCCCTTCCCCTGGCCCGCCTCACACTCCCCCCCCCCCCTCTTCCCCCTCCCCCTTCTCCCACCTCCACACCCTCTCTCCCCACCAGTCCCATCCCCATCCCACCCCCTTTACGCTGTTGTTCCATGTATCTCTCTCTAACCTTGTCTCTCTATCTCTCCAAAACATTAAACCAGATGCACCGTAAATAACAATGTTTTCCTCCAACAGGAATCGCTGACTACATCGTTCAAGATGGAGAACATATTGTTATAATCCTAACCAAGCACAGAGGTCATGTATATATTTTTAAGGACCCCCCCCCCCCCCCCCCACACAGACACACACACAAAGCTTGAGACAGGAATGTCGATTTGAATGAGTTAATCCTTTCCAAGAATGTAAAGTCTCATCAATTCTCAAATAGCACGGCAGCACGGTGGCGCAGCGGTAGAGTATCTGCCTCACAGCGCCAGAGATGCAGGTTCGATCCTGACCACGGGTGCTGCCTGTCCGGGGTTTCTAGTACCTGTGATCTGCGTGGGCTTTCTCTCGTTGCTCCAGCTTAGTCCCACACTCCAAACTCGTTCAATAAAAATTGTAAATTATACTTAGTTACTAAGATTGTGTTAGTGTACGGGCCAAAGGGCTGTATCTCTAACCTAAACTGACAATCACACTAGCCTGTGATCGAGTGTGGCAGCCTCGCCAGCAGCTGTCTGTCCCTTCATCCTTTTTAAAAACATTTTAGTCTGTCTAAACGTTTGTTTTTGGATGTCTTTTAGACGTTTTTATGTGGGGGCTGGGGAGGAGGAGGAAACCGATTTTCTCACTCACTACCTGGACGGAGATGCGTCTTGATTCCGAGTCGCATCTTCGCCACCCTCCGCGCAGCCAACCATATGGATTGGCGCGGCCTTTCCTGTCGGAGACCGTCCAGAGCTTCAGCAGCGGCGCAGCAGTGGATTCCATCGCGGAACGGGCAATGTCTTGTTGGGGATCGCCGTGTGGAGCTCCGGTGTGTTGGGACTGCCCACTTTAACATCATAGAGCTGTAGTTTGCGGAGCTTCCAGCCGCGGGCGGCGTTGACTTTAACATCGCGGAGTCGTGGGACCTCTTGCAGGGGGTCACTAGCGTTGAATCTCCACCCAGCGGCCGATTCGGAAACTCAAAGCCGCTGAGAGTGTTCTCCGTTCCGACGCCGGAGCTCCGATCATCCCGGCGAGAGGGCTGAACATCGGACCGCCGTAGCGGCGCCTGCGGAGGGCTCAAAGGCTTCGACCATGGGTGAACAAAGAGGGAGAGGTCTGAACTTTATTGCCTTCCCTCACAGTGGGAAACGTTAATTCCGCTGTGTGGGGATGTTCATGTTAAATTCTATCGTGTATTGTGTTATTTTATTCGTATGTCTGTATGGTAACCCTAATCTCACTTTAGCAATTAGTGCATGTGACAATAAATATCTCTTCTCTCTCTTAAACCGATAAGGCATTGAAATTCATCATTGAGATTGACAAGGCGTGGATACAGGGCCTTAACAGCTTTATAGGCCCCCGGGCAAAGCAGTGCACTGGGGCCCCTACCTACACATTTAGTGTTAGTTCCCGTTTTTTCACATCACTATAATCTCAATCTGGACACTTACTCCTGGCCTTCAATGCGTGTTCACTAAATTTGTCTCTAATTTCCCAAAGACAGGATTTCAGAGACTCAAGAAGATTCATGACAACAAGTATGTTTGCATCCTCTGACTGCAGGACCTTACATGTTCTGTTCACTCTTTCGAGAATATCATTCCAAAGAATTGTGAGAAAGATCGTTGCCAGGTTCTCCATTTTCTCGCTCAATGCTTCTGCCCCTCGCCTTGTGTTCACTTCAGAATCAGAATCAGATTTTATTCGCCAAGCATCTTTTGCAACATACGAGGAATTTCACTGGCCAGGTCAGTCACACAATTAAAAGCAACAGACTCAAAAACACATTTTAACATCAACATCCACCACAGTGACTCCTACACATTCCTCACTGTGATGGAAGGCGAAATAAAGCTCAAGTCCTTCCCTTATGTTCTTCCTCGGTCGGGGGCCTCGAGCCTCGGTTGACGGGATTGTCTTGACTCCCGTAGCCGGTGGTGTTTGGGCCCTCCGCGTCGAGGCGTTCAGCTCCTGCATCAGGGGAATGTCAGTTCCCCCGCGCCGGGCGATCGAACCTCGCGTCGGGTCTGGACGAACCTTCTACCGCATTGGAGCTCCCGACTCAGCCTCTCCTGAGACTGTGAGCCCTTGATGGTAAGCACGCAGGCCGCGATGGGAGCGATCCTAGGCAAGGGATCCGCTCCGATGTTAAGTCCGCGGCCCGCGGTGGGGCTCACGACAGACTGAGGAGGACTCCAGCTCCACGATGTTAGGCCGCAGAGCCCAGAGAATGTGATCCGAAAATTGATCACATCTCCGGGAAGGTAAGAACTTGAAAAAACCGTTTCCCCTGATCCCCCCCACCCCACACACACACACACATAAAACAAACTGAAGTACATTAAATTAAACTTGAAAATAACAAAAAGATGAAAAAAGCGCGCAGACTGCCGACACGGCTGGCCATCTCCCCTGGTGGTGTTCAGTGTCAGCTAATACACAATCTAGTGCATGTTTCATATTCTCAAAACCCCCATACATAGCATGGCCAACATCAAAATGTGACGACCATCTCGTGTCAGACACACGCTTGACCACAACATGGTCAACCTAAAGATGATGCCAGAACATTGCATCGATGTGTAGAAGCAGAGAAAAAGGGATCCAGTCTGTAGCAACACTCTGCCGCTTTGACACCCACCACGTTCAGACCACTATCGCATCCAGACATATTTGAGGCAGTGTCATACGGCTGATCACGTCAGTGTTATAGTGGAATGTTGTTCTCATTAACAAAATGTACAACAGTGGATGTAAACATGTGGAAAGTAAACCTGCAGGTACAGCAGGCAGTGAAGAAAGCCAATGGCACATAATGGCCTTTATAACAAGACAAATCATGTATAGGAGCAAAGAGGTCCTTCTGCAGTTGTACAGGGCCCTAGTGAGACCACACCTGGAGTATTGTGTGCAGTTGTGGTCCCCTAATTTCAGGAAGGACATTCTTGCTATTGAGGGAGAGCAGCGAAGGTTTACAAGGTTAATTCCCGGGATGGCGGGACTGTCATATGCTGAGAGAATGGAGCGGCTGGGCTTGTATACTCTGGAGTTTAGAAGGATGAGAGGGTATCTGATTGAAACATGTAAGATAGTTAAGGTAGGTATGTTGCAAAGCCTACCTGAAGCGGCGCTGAAAATCTGTCCCAGCCCGTGTGCGCGATTTTGGCGCCGTTTAGAGGGGGGCGGGTTTAAAACGCGATTTCCCCTAGGCTGTTCAAATCGAGGATGTTCAGCCTAGTTAATTATTAACGAAAAATCGCTGGAAGATTCCGTCACTTTAGCTATTATTAGTTTTAAGGGCTTTATCTAGTTGTTATAGTAGTTTAAAAATTAACCTCTAAACCCCCGACCGCCGGCAACCGGCCGGATCTCATACAAGGGACAACAGAAGGCAGGCTGTTTATTTTTACATTAAAAAGGGCTTGTTAAGATCCCTTTATACAAAGTTTAATGTTGCGAGTAGCTAATTTTGGGCCCATTATATCCTGCAGTATTGTTCTGGGCATTTGGGGCACAAATCTAGCGCAATGTGAACGTTCTAAACCAGCGCGTTCACAGGATCCCACTGGAAAGCTGATTTAAATGGACTTTAATTTACAGCAATTTAACACTAAATTCCTTCCATTTGGCCTATAAATTAATTTCAATGAGATTTAAAAATCATGTTTTATTGTGAATTATTTGTGAATATTTGGACACTTAGGCTATTTAAAAATGTTAATCATTTATTAAGAACTGGATAGATGTTTAGATCTAGTAATTGAAGTTTGAAATTAGCTACAATTGGGTAACTAACTAATTATATGCTTTAATTTCAGGTTATCCAAGTAAGATTGTTTTATATTTGTTTCAGAAGGCTTCAATCTATGATAACTGAACATTTCATTCAGTTCTCTTAATTTTTAAGAAAGTTATGGGCTTTTGACTGTCCACGATCACAGCTTTTTTGTTATGTCCATAGAAAATCAATAGGGAACAAGATGCTAATTTACGAGTATGAAAATGGCCATAACTTTTTAAATACTTGAGATATGAAAGTGAATTAGGTGTCAAATTAAACTTCTTTTTATGCTTTATCTGATGGGATAAATTGCAGACTTGATTTTTGAAATCTGAATTTTTATTTAACATTGCTAGTTAAGGGTTTTGACCCGCTAGAGGCAGGAAACATGTTCCCGATGTTGGGGAGTCCAGTTCCTCGCGGCCGTCCACCACCATGGGACTGGAGCGGCGCTTCCTGCCGGGAGAGGCCGGGACTACAGCTTGGGCGGCGGCGCAGCGCTGGGACCCCATCACGGAGAGAGCGAGCGGGCGGGCGATGCCCTCCCTACCTGGGTCGCCTCGCCTCGCCATGCGGTAAACTCCGGAGCTGTGTGTGTGACCGTCCGCCGACTCCAACATGGAGGAGCTGTGGCTGCGAGAGTCGAGTGGAGTCGAGTGGAGTCGAGTGGAGTCGAGTGGAGCCGAGTGGAGTCGAGTGGAGCCGAGTGGAGTCGAGTGGAGCCGCGTGGAGTCGAGTGGAGCCGCGTGGAGTCGAGTGGAGCCGAGTGGAGTCCAGTGGAGCCGAGTGGAGTCGAGTGGAGCCGAGCGGAGTCGAGTGGAGTCGAGTGGAGTCGAGCGGAGTCGAGCGGAGTCGAGTGGTGCCGAGTGGAGCCGAGTGGAGTCGAGTGGAGCCGAGTGGAGTCGAGTCGAGTGGAGCCGAGTGGAGCCGAGTGGAGTCGAGTGGAGTCGAGTGGAGTCGAGTGGTGCCGAGTGGAGTCGAGCGGAATCGAGTGGTGCCGAGTGGAGTCGTGGAGTCGAGTGGAGTCGAGTGGAGCCGAGTGGAGTCGAGTGGAGCCGCGTGGAGCCGAGTGGAGCCGAGTGGAGCCGAGTGGAGCCGAGTCGAGCCGAGTCGAGCCGAGTCGAGCCGAGTGGAGCCGAGTGGAGCCGAGTGGAGTCGAGTGTAGTGGAGCCGAGTGGAGCCGAGTGGAGTCGAGTGGAGCCGAGTGGAGTCGAGGAGTCGAGTGGAGTCGAGTGGAGTCGAGTGGAGTCGAGTGGAGCCGGGTGGAGCCGGGTGGAGTCGAGTGGAGCCGAGTGGAGTCGAGGAGTCGAGTGGAGCCGGGTGGAGCCGCGTGGAGCCGCGTGGAGCCGAGTGGAGCCGAGTGGAGTCGAGTGGAGCCGAGTGGAGCCCAGTGGAGCCGCGTGGAGCCGAGTGGAGTCGAGTGGAGCCGAGTGGAGCCGCGGGCGCGCGGGCGGCGCTGGATGTAAAACGCCGCCGAGTCTGGGATCCCACATCCACGGTCGAGTTCAAATCCAAACCGTTTCTGTAACCGACTCCTCGCGCCTCCCTCCCTTTACGCGGCCAATCACACGCTGTCTCCAAGGGGACTCGCGTCCAATCACATAATGAGGTCTGGGTAAGGTCACTCGGCGTCCAATTAGCCGCTGTCGGCAAGGTGACGCGCGTCCAATCATATAATGACCTCAGTCTGCGTCCAATCACATAAAGACGTGTTGGCATCCAATCAACCGCTGTCGTCAAGGGGATTCGCGTCCAATCACCGACCAGCTTCCCTTAAAATCCGCGCCGGTCTAATTTCCAGCCAATCACCCGCTGTCTCCGAGGGCGTCGCGTCCAATCATCAATCAGATTCCTTTCAAATTTATGTCCAATCGACAAACCGGTCTAGTTCCTGGAGCAGAGGGGAAGGAGGAGAGGAGTCAGTGAACATAAGCAAAGGTAGATCAGCATTGTTACTCCAGCACTTTGTGTCTATCTTCTCCACAGATGCTGCCAGACCCGCTGAGTTACTCCAGCACTTTGTCATAGAGCCATGGAGTGATACAGCGTTGCAAGGAGGCCCTTCGGCCCAACTCGTACCCGCACTCGGCTCCACACATTCCCCCAGCGACCCGCCATTCACAGTGAAGATCCTGCCCTGGTTTGACTTCCTAAACTGCAACACCCTCCCCACCCCCAAACAATGTGACCTCCTGCCGCCTACCCCTGCCGCCTGCTGCTCCCTCCCCCCTCCTCCCCACCCCAAACAATGTGAACCCCCACCAGGCTCCCTACCCACTTCCTTGACTCACCTGACCCCTTCACCCCCCCCCAGTTTCCTGCCCCCCAATTCATCCCCCTCGGCACCAAACCCACTCCCCCTCGAAGCCCTCCCTCCCTTTGCTGCCTGTTTCCCCCAGCAACCCACTTCCAAACCCCAGCCTCTCCCTTCCTCTCGCTCTCTCCCCATATCTCTCTCTCTCTCTCTCTCTCTCTCTCTCTCTCTCTCTCTCTCTCTCTCTCTCTCTCTCTCTCTCTCTCTCTCTCTCTCTCTCTCTCTCTCTCTCTCCCCCACTATCTCTTTCTCTCTCCACACTCTCTCTCTCTCCCCACACTCCCTTCCCCGCTCTCCTCTCTTATCATAATAATAATAATTTTAATTAATGGTGCCTTTCAAGAAACTCACATAAGATACATAAACATACAATATGCAAAAAGCACTAGTAATTATAAAATCAACAATAAAACATGCAATATGCAACAAAGCATAGCACAACAAGTTAAGATTGGTATAAAATAAGATGCAGTTGTTGCGGTTAAAATGAATAAGCTAGTTTAAACATATGGGCTTTCAAGATTATTGTCATGTGTCCTAGATAGGACATGAAATTCTTGCTTTGCTTCAGCACAACATAATATAATAGGCATAAATAAATACAGAACACATCAGTGTGTGCATAATCCATTGAATATATATATATATATATATATATATATATATATATACACACACACACATAAATAAGCAGATGAAGTGCAATGGGCTATTCATGATCAGAGTTTTGTTTGAGTTGAGTTTGACAGCCTGATGGCTGTGGGGAAGTAGCTGTTCCTGAACCTGGACGTTGCAGATTTCAGGCTCTTGAACCTTCCCCCTGAAGGCAGCGGGGAGATGAGTGTGTGGCCAGGATGGTGTGGGTCCTTGATGATGCTCAGCCTTTTTGAGGCAGCGATTCCGATAGATCCTCTCGATGGTAGGGAGGTCAGAGCCGATGATGCACAGGGCAGTGTTTACAACTTTTTGCAGTCTTTTCCTGTAGAAGTTCGAGACAGTCCACCTTGACATACCGATGTCCTTTCTTTATAAGTGTGATCTCGAACCAGGAGATATCTCCACAGCTGTGCACGCCCAGGAATTTGAAGCCATCAACCCATTGATATAAAAGGGACAGCGGGTCCCCATGCTACCCCTTCCAAAGTCCACAATCACTTCCTTGGTTTTGCTGGTGTTGAGAGCCAGGTGATTGTGCTGGCACCATTTGGTCAATCGGTCGATCTCACTTCAATACTCTGACTCATCTCCATCAGTGATATGTCGCACAACAGTGGTGTCGTCAGCAAACTTGATGATGGAGTTCGCACTATGATCGGCTGTGCAGTCATGGGTATAGAGTGAGTACAGCAGGGGGATGAGCATGCAGCCATGATCTGGCGGTTGGTTAATCCTCGCTCCGGTCCAGGCTGCCATCGACCAATCGACGCTCAGCTCACCCTGGCCTGGAGGACGTTTGTTCAAGAAGGAACTGCAGATGCTGGAAAATCGAAGGTACACAAAATTGCTGGAGAAACTCAGCGGGTGCAACAGAATCTTGAAGCGAAAGAAATAGGCAACGTTTCGGGCCGAAACCCTTCTTCAGACTGATGGGGGGTGGGGGGGGGGGGGCAGAAGGAAGGAAAAGGGGAGGAGGAGGAGCCCGAGGGCGGGCGGATAGGAGGGTGGGAGGAGACAGCTCAAGGGTTAAGGAAGGGGAGGAGACAGTAGGGGCTAGCAAAATTGGGAGAATTCAATGTTAATGCCATCCGGACGCAAGGTCCCCAGGCGGAATATGAGGTGCTGTTCCTCCAATTTCCGCTGTTGCTCACTCTGGCAATGGAGGAGACCCAGGACAAAGAGGTCGGATTGGGAATGGGAGGGGGAGTTGACGAGCCAGTGGGAGATCAGGTGGTTATTGCGGACTGAGCGGAGGTGTTCGGCGAAATAATCGCCCAACCTACGCTTAGTCTCCCCGATGTAAATCAGCAGAAACCTAGAGCAGAGGATGCAGTAGATGAGGTTGGAGGAGATGCAGGTGAACCTTTGTCGCACCTGGAACGACTGCTTGGGTCCTTGAATGGAGTCGAGGGGGGAAGTGAAGGGACAGGTGTTGCATTTCTTGCGGTTGCAACGGAAAGTACCCGGGGAGGGGGTGGTGCGGGAGGGAAGGGAAGAATTGACAAGGGAGTTGCGGAGGGAGCGGTCTTTGCGGAAGGCAGACATGGGGGGAGATGGGAAGATGTGGCGAGTGGTGGGGTCACGTTGGAGGTGGCGGAAATGGCGGAGGATTATGTGTTGTATTCGCTGGCTGGTGGGGTGAAAGGTGAGGACCAGAGGGACTCTGCCCTTGTTGCGAGTGCGGGGATGGGGAGAGAGAGCAGTGTTACGGGGTATGGATGAGGCCCTGGTGCGAGCCTCATCTATGGTGGCAGAGGGGAATCCCCATTCCCTGAAGAACGAGGACATTTCTGATGCCATGGAATGGAATGTCTCTTCCTGGCAAACAGATGCGGCGTAGGCGGAGGAATTGGGAGTAGGGGATGGAGTCTTTACAGAGGGCAGGGTGGGAAGACGTGTAGTCCAGATAGCCATGTGCGTCAGTGGGTTTGTAATGTATGTCGGTCAGGAGTCTGTCCCCTGCGATGGAGATGATGAGGTCAAGGAATGGTAGGGAAGTGTCGGAAATGGTCCAGGTGTATTGGAGCGCCGGGTGGAAGTTGGTGGTGAAGTGGATGAAGTCAGTCAGTTGTGTGTAGGTGCAGGAGGTGGCCCCAAAGCAGTCGTCAATGTAACGGAGGTAAAGGTCGGGGATGTGTCTCTGGTACGTATTGAACAAGGATTATTCAACGTACCCGACAAAGAGGCAGGCGTAGCTGGGGCCCATGCGTGTGCCCATCGCTACGTCTTGTGTTTGGAGGAAATGGGAGGAGTCAAACGTAATGTTGTTGAGGGTGAGGACCAACTCCGCTAGGCGGAGGAAAGTGTCAGTGGCCGGGTATAGGTTGCTCCTCTGGTCGAGGAAGAACCGGAGGGCTTTGAGGCCATCCTGATGGGGGATGGAGGTGCAGAGTGACTGGGCGTCCATGGTGAAGATGAGGGGGTGAGGGCCTAGAGAGTGGAATGCGCGGAAGCAGCGGAGAGTGTCTGAGGTGTCTAGAACATAGGTGGGAAGGGATTTGACCAAGGGGGATAGTATGGATTCAAGGTATGTGGAGATGAGTTCGGTGGGGAACGAACAGGCAGAGACAATGGTTCTGCCAGGAGAGCCGGGTTTGTGGATTTGGGGAAAACGGGCCGTGCGGGGCTGGGGAACGATGAGGTTGGAAGCTTGGTCAGTCAGGGCGTGGGAATTGATGAAGTCGGTGATGGTGCTAGATATGGTGGCCTGGTGCTCGTCAGTGGGGTCATGGTCCAAGGGTAAGTAGGAGGAGGTGTCCGAGAGTTGGCGCGTGGCCTCAGCTTTGTATAGATCGACGCGCCAAACTACCACGACACCTCCCTTGTCGGCTGGTTTGATAACCCTATCTGGGTTTTTGCGGAGTGATTTAATGGCAGTACCTTCAGAGGGGGAGCGATTGGAGGGAGACAGGGGAGTGGAGAAGTTGAGGTGGTTGACGTCGCGGCGGCAGTTCTGGGTAAAGAGTTCCAGAGCCGGGACGTTACGAGGGGGGTTCCACGAGGAGGGGGTGCGTTGGAGACTGGGAAAAGGGTTATCATTGCGGGGCGAGGACTCCTTCCCATGGAAGTGCGCTGTGAGGCGGAGGCGACGGTAGAAGCGCTCCAAGTACTGGTGGGCGCGGAACTCATTGAGATGGGGACGGAGGGGGACAAAGGTAAGAACTCTGCTGAGGACAGACCGTTCGGTGTGGGAGAGGGGAAGGTCGGGGGGATGGTGAACACCCGGCAGGGATGGGAGTTGGGGCCAGAGGAAGGCGGGTGGGTGGAATGGGGACGGTGCGATGTGTCGGGGGAGGGGTGAATCAGGGCAAACTCGGGAGAATTTTAGGAATTAACTCATACCGTGGGACAGGGCTTGTTGTAACTCGCATGCGGCATTGAACATTGAAGTAATTGCTTCCAGCTTCACAGTAATGTCTAGTTTGCGGCTATGACCAGCGTGGCTGAACAACGGGCGCTCCTACGAGGAATGCGAGTGCAAGAATTTGAACGCCAACTGAAGCTTGATAATTACCCGTCTTTCTGTGCAGAGGTTCTTCTGTGGAGATTTGAAGACGGAACACACCTTATTATGTACAAGTTGAGAGGAGAGATATTTTGCTTTCTTAAACAAATGTCCCGACCAACAGGGTTTTAAATTAAGTTGTGTGCATGCGTGATTACGATTTAGCCCGTGGCCATCAGCTCGCTCAGTATCCAACCCAGCCTAAATCTGCCGACTTGTTCACTAAAGCAAAATGTAGAAATCTTCAGGATATTTTGGATGTTGCACTGAGATAGGTCAGATATACACGAGAATATTGCTGGCATCGATGAAATGGGAGAGACAATGCTGCTGTGATTTATTTATTATAGTTTCTACATTCGATTCCTCCCTTAACACATTTAGACACAATTCTCGGCAGATATGTTATCCCGCTCTTCAGTTCCTCTCTGAATTTAGACTGAGTTACCGCGTAAATACACGTGTTTGTGCAGCAGCTCAAAAGCAGGAGCATGGAACTGGTTTGGTCCGCGATAAACAACGGGTCACTGAAACTGGTAAAATAAAACCGCTTTGTTATCTGTGTCCAGAGGAATACTATAAAATACGTCATCCACAGCATAATGAAGTTGCCGGAAATTGCAAAGAGCAAGATGATTGACTTCCTTCTGCTTTCCAGCTCGGCATCATTCTGATTCGCACAATTTTTGCTGCTTCTCAGATTCCTGCGGACTTGACTGGCCCTTAAAATGTGCCCGACTGTTAGAGCGTTGAGAAGTAATATCAGGAACATTGGGAGCAGAGGGCTGAAACATCGGTGAATCCAGGTGAATAATATCCATGTGGGTTCAATGTAGCATTCTTGTTTTGTATAACAGCCCCAGTCTACATTGTGTACTGATATAGAAGGTTCGAATGCAAAGTACCAGGGGATGTTTTTGCAGCAGAACAGCGGACACACAGTTGCTATAACCCTGGCTGCAGTTTTCTCGGTGCAAAATCTGGATCTCAGCTTGTGGCAACAAATCATCAAATATCGATCAAATGTGAACGATAGGGTTAACTACACGGAGATGTCTGTGACTGCGTGGTTAAGGGCCCGGTGGAAGGAGCACACTTGAGTAATGACGAGAAAAGTTGTGGGGAAATATAGATCATTGATACGAAAAAGTAAAACGTCAATGACAGCAACCAACAGATCCGCCGCAGCCATGGCAACAAGATAGCGTGATACACATTTGGAGAGACCGCACTTTCCCCGGGACAGGATCAGAATGGATATCACATTAGCTGTGTTAGGGAAGAATCAAACATCGACACAGTGCATGAGCAGTGTAGGTTACAGGGTCCCCCCATATAACACGCGATTTCACATTAAGATTAGAGTTGAGCATAGACATTCATGACAGGGCGAGCGGCCCACCGCACAAAATCTTTAAAGGTCCAAGCTCAAGTGAGTTTATTGTCATGTGCCCCTGATAGGACAATGAAATTATTGCCTTGCTTCAGCACAACAGAAACATAGTAGGCATTTACTACAAAACAGATCAGTGTGTCCATATACCATTATATAAATTTATACACACATGCATAAATAAACTGATCAAAAGCAAATTACAGATGATGGGTTATTAATAATCAGAATTTTGTCCGAGCCAAGTTTAATAGCCTGATGGCTGTGGGGAAGTAGCTATTCCTGAACCTGGTTGTTACAGTCTTCAGGCTCCTGTACCTTCCACCTGAAGGTAGCAGGAAGATGAGTGTGTGGCCAGGATGGTGTGGGTCTTTAATGAACTGCCAGCCTTTTTGAGGCAGCGACTTGAGGTTCGGCGACGAGAATGAAAAGCATTTCCACTGTCAGGACTGTCGCCAATGTTGATTGGCGAATAGAATCGCAATAGATGCGTGAATGAAAATAATGATAGTTTTACAATGAATGTACACGGAATAATATTTTATCGGGTCGTATAAACATGATGTTCGCGGCAGGGGCTGTTTTAGAGAAGAAATATGTGATCTGAAAATGAAGCGAGACGCCACGGCGTTTTATTTGTGGAGATAGTGAAATCAAATACCATCGGACAACTTATAATGGATGTCTGAAAATGTAGCCGTGATTTTCTACGTCTTTAACTCATTTACGCTTCGTTTCATTAACATGACATGCTCACAGTAAACGATACAGTTATTTGCATCGAATTACATCGATACAGTTAATTGCAGTTATTTTCATCATTTTCTATTTGACTGAAACCTCCCGCAGTAAATCAATAACATCAATTATTTTCACTTTATCATTTCCATTCATCAGTCAGTCACCGCTCTTGGACCGATTACTCTCGGTAACATCTCGCCAGTGACAAATTGTATAAATGTTTCATTTTCTCTATTGCTGTTTACACACACATTGTTGGGATACCGGAACCGCCACACACGTACCTGAGATTCTGACCAGAGTCGCACAGTGACGGGATCTTCCTTCAGCCGTTTGCTCGGTGCAATGGATTCCCTGCGGCAGCGATGTCGCTTCTGTCACAGATTCTACAGACGGCAACTGCTTCTCACGCGCAAGGACAGAACAATGCGTAGAGAATGAAACATTGAACGTTGAGTAGACTATGTTTGTTTCTGCTAAGAGTGGATATCCACCCACGGCAGGCATTGCAATGTTGATGAATAATATCCTTCAGCTGGGTGTGAAGCAGTGGAGACATTATGGCCAACGGCTCCGCAGTCGGGGTCATGTTTGATCAAAAACCAGAGTGTATCTATTGCAACCGAACGGCTCACGATATATGTGTGCAGAGAGGCGACGAGGAAGCGCGGTTTAATACACCTATACATGACGAGACGTCACCTGGTGTCACCGGATAGGAACAGTGTCTAGCCGATGAATGGATACTATAATGTAAACACAAAATATTTTATTGACTGCAGGAAGTTTCATTCAAACAGAACATTAATGAAATACATTAAATCAGTTCAACCAACTGCAGCATTTGCTATTGAAAATGTACTATTCAGTTGACCGAAACGAGGTATTGCTGTGTTCAGCCCTTCGGAAACACGGCTGTAGTCGTCTTTCAATGGATTGGAGGACAGGGACATCTAAACGCCACATATCTGCCAAGAATGGAGTAGTAAAAATGCTTTTATTGACGATTCATAACATAGATCCAATTACTTACCAAGAATTCCAAGCACTGCTATAATCGGGTAATAAATCATTTGTGCCTGGATTATAGGAGGATGCACATAAAACGGATAATCGGTGAATATAATTCTCATCCTGGAGAGACGTGAGAGAGAAGCTCAGAGTTCGATGCTGGAATGCAACTGACAGCGCGTTGCAGAGAAATGCTTCATATCTACGCGAGGTCGTCTTCCCCTGGGATCACGAAGACACAAACAAGAACATTAACATCACTTCGTGGTATCTGAACATCGTATCACAGCTATGATTTCACCACACGATCTATAACCACTAATGATGTTTTTATCTGTGGAAATACCTGAATTTAAGATTATATATTTACATAATTTCACTCTATTCTGATTTAAATGTCGGAATTTGAATGCTATACAGTAACACGTTCAACAAGTGCGGCATCGCTTCTCTTATTCTGTAAAACGGTGCTTCTCTGCCAAAGCTCAAACTAAATCCAACAAGCTGTAACAAACTTTCAAAGTTTCGCTAGACTCGCAGTGATACAACTAGATTCGAAACAATATCAATTTCGACTCGCTAGAGGTTACTAGAACAATAACGATACATGCAAAGCCGGGACAGTATTGCGAGTTCAGTGAATCACAATATTGGGAGTGGATGGCAGCAAATGTAGTCGTGGGTTCATAGAATCATAGAGCCATACATTGTGAAAACAGGGCGTTCGGCCCAACTCTCCCACGCCTACCAATATGTCTTACATACATGCATTCTGCATGTGTTTTGCAAAGACATGCGAGTCCTCGAGTTGCTAGGACACTGCAAGTTTCATGCATTTACCAGTGAGGATGACGACGCTGGGATAGGTGAGGAGGGGACATGGGCTTGCTCTTGAGTACGAGCACTCTCTAGGTAGGTATGTTGCAAAACCTACCTGAATCGTCGATGAGAATCTGCCCCAGCACGTGTGCGCGTTTTTGTCGCTGTTTGGTGGGTGCGGGTTTAAAACGCATTTTTTACTATGCTGTTCCAATAGAATATGTTCAGCCTAGTAAATCATTAACGAAAAATCTGCTGAAAGACCCCATCACAAAAGGTATTATTAGTTTTATAGGCCTCGAATAATAGTTATAATAGTTTTAAAATCACTCTCTCAACCCGCGACCTCTCGCAGCCCCAGGGTTTTATAAAGCAAACAATTAAAGGTATTGCCTTATTTTTACATTAAAGGGGCTGCTGAAGACTCGTTTATACAAAGTTTACTATAGCGAGTAGTTCATTTTGGGCTCTTTATATCCCGCAGTATTTTTATGGGCATTTGAGGGCACAAATCCAGCGCAATGTGAACGTTCTAAACCAGCGCGTTCACAGGAACCCACTAAAAAGCTGATTTAAAATGGACTTTAATTTACAGCAATTGAACTCTAAATTCCTTCCATTTGGCCTATAAATTGATGTAGATGAGATTTAAAAATCATGTTTTATTGTGAATTATTTGTGAATATTATTTGGACACTTAGGCTAATTAAAAATGTTAATCATTTATTAAGAAATGGATAGATGTTTAGATCTTGTAATTGAAGTTTGAAGTAGATGGGGCATGTTGGTCTGTGGGCAGGTGGGCTTAGTGGAGATGGGGCCTGTTGGTCTGTGGGAAGGTGGGACTAGTGTAGATGGGGCCTGTTGGTCTGTGGGCAGGTGGGACTAGTGTAGATGGTCGGTGTGGGCAGGTGGGACTAGTGTAGATGGGACATGTTACTGTTGGTGGGCCGTTGGGACTAGTGTAGATGGGGCATGCTGGTCGGGTGGGCAGGTGGGACTAGCGTAGATGGGACACGTTGGTCGTGGTGGGCAGGTGGGACTAGTGTTCATGGGGCATGTTGGTCTGTGGGCAGTTGGGGCTAGTGTATATGGGGCACGTTGGTTGGGGTGGGCAGGTGGGACTAGTGTAGATGGGTCATGTTGGGCGGGGTGGGCCGGTGGGACTAGTGTAGATGGGGCATGTTGGTCTGTGGGCAGTTGGGGCTAGTGTAGGTGGAGCACGTTGGTTTGGGGTGGGCAGGTGGGACTAGTGTAGATGGGGCATGTTACTCTTGGTGGGCCGTTGGGACTAGTGTAGATGGGGCCTGTTGGTCGGTATGGGCAGGTGGAACTAGCGGAGATTGGGGCATGTTGGTCTGTGGGCAAGTGGGACTAGTGTAGATGGGGCATATTGGTCAATGTCGGCAGGAGGAATGTGTAGATGGGGCATGTTGGTCTGTGGGCAGGTGGGATTAGTGTAGATGGGGCATGTTGGGCGGTGTGGTGCGGGCACGTGGGACTGGTGTAGATGGGGCATGTTTGTCGGTGTGGGCAGATGAGACTATGTAGATGGGGCATGTTGTTCGGTGTGGGCAGGTGGGACTAATGTAGATGGGGCATGTTGTTCGGTGTGGGCAGGTGGGACTAGTGCAGATGGGGCATGTTGGTGGGGTTGGCCAGGTAGGACTATGTAGATGGGCATGTTGGTCTGTGGGCAGGTGGGACTAGTGTAGATGGGGCATGTTGGTCTGGGTGGGCAGGTGTGACTATGTAGATGGGGCATGTTGGTGGGGTGGACAGGTGGGACGTGTAGATGGGGCATGTTGGGCTGTTCGCTATAAGATCTTTGGTTAATGGGGACATTTAACACGTGCTTAAAAGTCCCACTGTGTTGCGGAAAGCGGAGATGTTAACAGATTTTTTCTCACCGAATGTCAAAATCCGGATTACAAAATATTGGGAGTGGATTGCCACCACTTCTCAAAACATGGGGGGGGGGGGGGGGGGGGTGGATTTCAGCCCATTCTACAAACAACAATGTGGTATTCACTTGGTCAGATCTCGAACCTTCTTAACATATCTTCAGACTGTGGCACCTCTTCAGTTATACAGGTTAAAAGACGGGCAGCAGAAATAAAATCAAAATGGCGAAACAGATGGGTGAGGTGGAGTATGGGGCAGTACATGGGGGAACACTGTTCATAACTGAATGTCTTATTTCAATATTGTGGGATACATAATAATAATATTAATAATAATTTTATTTATAGAGCACTTTAAAAACAAACATAGTTGCAACAAAGTGCTGTACATCACTAATCATTGACAAAAAAAAGTTAATACACACCAAAAATAACAATCAAAAGAAATAGTAGGAAAAGACATGCAAAATAAAGAAACATCAAAAACACCAAAAACAGAAGCAAAGTCTCAGCATTGGTCAAAAGCCAGGGAGTACAAATGTGTTTTAACACTGGGTTTGAAGATGGACAGTGAGGGGGCCTGTCTGATGTGCAACGGCAGGGTGTTCCAGAGTGCCGGAGCAGCAACAGAGAAGGCTCTATCCCCTCTGAGCCTCCGACTAGACCTCGGTACCTCCAGGAGCAGCCGACCAGCTGACCTGAGGGACCGGGCAGGAGTGTATGGGTGGAGCAGCTCAGAGAGGTACGGCGGGGCGAGCCCATTCAGAGGTTACATACAGGAAGGAGCTTCAGATGTATAGATACGCCTGGTGTAACATGTATGTCTTCACGAGGCTGTAATTGCATCACAAGCTTCTCCTAGGTTCCCATGAGATAGATGAATAGTGTGCATGTAAGCAGCAGATAGATTGCATTCATATAATATGGTTTTTGCATATGGCTATATCGGTTTTTCAAATAAAACGTTTATGGCTTTCGTATTAAGAGCATCGAATGAGCGCAATTGCTGAGCGTGTTGTCACGTATTATGTAGAGACAAAGAGGTAAGGCCAATTATCTTGCTGTATTTTGAGTGAAATCGCTGATCCGGGCCTACGTGAGGTGACAGTTCTGAAATCGTGACCACGACTTTGCTATTTCAATATAGTTAATGAAAAACAAGGATTAGATCGGGAATAATGGCTTTAAAATTGGCCCGGCCAAACCACTTATGACAACGAAGGGCCTAGCAGAGTGTTATTGAGGTCATGTGCTTGCAGGGAGTTATACATCTGCATAGTGGGTAGTATTAAAGCATAACATGCTCAGGGTCAACGTGTATTTGGGACGGTGAAGCGCTACTGTAACAAAAACCGGGATCCTGGGTATCGAACACCATTTAACTTTGGTCACAGAGTATAACAGAGGCGAGTAATACCTGCAGAAATTAACGAATAAATACATGCAGGAATATGCCATTCGGCCCTTCGAGCCATCATGGCTGATCATCCAAAATCAGTACCCCGTTCCTGCTTTCCCCCCACATCCCTTCAATCCGATAGATAGATAGATAGATAGATAGATAGATAGATAGATAGATAGATAGATAGATAGATAGATAGATAGATAGATAGATAGATAGATAGATAGATAGATAGATAGATAGATAGATAGATAGATAGATAGATAGATAGATAGATAGATAGCCTTTTATTGTCATTCAGACCGAAGTCTGAACGAAATTGCAGCAGTCATACATATAATACAATACAATAAAACAACAATAAACACATATTAACATCCACCACAGTGAGTCCAACCAGCATCTCCTCACTGTGATGGAGGCAAAAGTCTTAGGTCTGCAGTCTCTTCCCTCCTCTTCTCCCTCTGCGCTGAGGCGATAACCCCCCCCCCCCCCCCCCCCCCCCGGGCGATGTTAAAAACAGTCCCGCGGCTCAAACACCACGGCCCGGGGTGGTCGTAGCTGCCGCCCACCAGTTCTGCAGACGCAGCCGCTGGCCCGCGGCCGAACCCCGGACTCAGGCCACCACCGCCAGAACACCGTCCCAGCCACCCTCACGTGAGTACTGCGCCGTCTTCAGCCTCGGGCTGGGCCGCCCCGACTGGGGCATCGCTTCTCCCCCGGACCGGGCCGCCCCGACTTGGGCGCCAAACCTCCCTCAAAGGAATGGGAAACTGTCATATAACCAACCAGCTTCAAAGACACGAAAAGCAGAAGAAGCTCACCCTATCGACGGTATCCCCGTTTAGGACGTACATGGTAAATGGTAGGGAATTGAAGAATGCAGGTGAACAGAGGGATCTGGGAATAACTGTGCACAGTTCCCTGAAAGTGGAATCTCATATAGATAGGATGGTAAAGGAAGCTTTTGGTGTGCTGGCCTTTATAAATCAGAGCATTGATAGAAGCTGGGATGTATTGTTAAAATTGTACAAGGCATTGGTGAGACCAAATATGGAGTATAGTGTACAATTTTGGTCGCCTAATTATAGGAAGGATGTCAACAAAATAGAGAGTACAGAGGAGATTTACTAGAATGTTGCCTGGGTTTCAACAACTAAGTTACAGAGAAAGTTGAATAAGTTAGGTCTTTATTCTCTGCAGCGCAGAAGGTTAAGAGGGGACTTGATAGAGGTCTTTAAAATGATGAGAGGGATAGACAGAGTTGATGTGGACAAGCTTTTCCCTTTGAGAATAGGGAAGATTCAAACAAGAGCACATGAATTCAGAATTAAGGGACATCAGTTTAGGGGTAACATGAGGGGAACGTCTTTACTCAGAGAGTGGTAGCAGTGTGGATTGAGCTTCCAGTGGAAGTGGTGGAGGCAGGTTCGTTGGTATCATTAAAAATAGGTTGGATAGGCATATGGATGAGAAGGGAATGGAGGGTTATGCTATGAGTGCAGGCAGGTGTGTCTAAGGGACAAAAAGTTGTTCGGCACGGACTTGTAAGGCCTGTTTCCGTGCTGTAATTGTTATATGGTTATATGGTTATATGGTTAAAAGCTGCCATGGCCAGATGGGGCTATGACCCTGGCAAAACCACCTGTGAATGTGGAGAAGAGGACAATACAAAGCAGCACTGCCTTGTCTGCCCCCCTACTACCCAACCAGTGCAACCAAAGGATCTTGCAGTGTTCAATAAAAACACAAAGGACTGTGTAAAATAATGGGAAACTGTCAATATAACCAACCAACTTCAAAGACACGAAAAGCAGAAGAAGCTCACCCTATCGACGGTATCCCCGTTTATTCTCAATGGCGTGTTCGTCCTCGGATGATGTGCACTCCTAAAGTCCCTGAGCAGCTCCTTAGTTCTTTTGATGTTCAAGAGGAGGCTGTTGTCCTGACACCAGAGATGCTAGAACACCAGGTGCTAGGACAATCCTTCATGCTTGTACCAGTTTCTTCATGCGTTAGTCAGCGGGATGAATAAGGGAAGCTTAAGTGAACTAAACTATGGATTAGTGAGTATTAGCTGTCAGGAGAGGTTGGAAATCTTGCTATTTTTCCCTGGAGCGTCGGAGATGGGGGAGCCTTAATATAGACACATAGACACATAGAATTAGGTGCAGGAGTAGAGGCCATTCGGCCTTCAAGCCTGCACCGCCATTCAATATGATCATGGCTGATCATCCAACTCAGTATCCCGTACCTGCCTTTCTCTCCATACCCCTCCTGATCCCCTTAGCCACAAGGGCCACATCTAACTCCCTCTTAATATAGCCAATGAACTTGTGCCTCTGACTACCCTCTGCGGCAGAGAGTTCCAGAGATTCACCACTCTATGTGTGAAAAAAGTCTTCTCATCTCGGTTTAAAGGATTTCCCCATTATCCTTAAGCTGTGACCCCTGGTCCTAGACTTCGCCAACATCGGGAACAATCTTCCTGCATCTACCTGTCCAACCCCTTAAGAATTTTGTAAGTTCTATAAGATGCCCTCTCAATCTCCTAAATTCTAGAGAGTATAACCAAGTCTATCCAGTCTTTCTTCATAAGACAGTCCTGACATCCCAGGAATCAATCTGGTGAACCTTCTCTTGCACTCCCTCCATGGCAATAAAATGTCCTTCCCAGATTTGGAGACCAAACTGTACGCAATGCTCCAGGTGTGGTCTCACCAAGACCCTGTACTCAAGTCAAGAGTCAAGAGAGTTTTATTGGCATGTGTCCCAGATAGGACAATGACATTATTGCTTGCTCAGCACAACTGAATATGTACACATAATACAGAACAGGAGATAAAAGTTCAGTGTGTCTATAGACTATAGGTTATATATATATACACTATAAATAAACAGAAAAAGTGCAATAGGCTGTTATTGTTCAGAGTTTGGTTGATGTTGTATTAGTAGCCTGGTGGCTGAGGGAAAGCGCTTGTTCAGAGTTTGGTTGATGTTGTATTTAGTAGCCTGGTGGCTGAGGGAAAGTGCCTGTTCCTGAACCTGGACCTCAGGTTTCAGATCTCAGGTTTCTGTACCTTGTTCCTGAAGCAATGTGTGGCCAGGATGGTGTGGGTCCTCGGCGATGTTGACTGCCTTTCGAGACAGCGACTGCGATAGTCAGATCCCTTTGATGTTGGGGAGGTCAGAGCAGGTGATGGACTGGGCGTTGTTTACAACTTGTTGTAGTCTTTCCGCTCCAGGACGTTCAAGTTACCGAACCAGGCCACGATACAACCTGTCAAAATGCTTGCTGTCGTGCACCTGCATGCTCTCAGAGAGGGAGGGGACAGAGAGGAGGCCAGAGAGGGAGGGAGGAGAGAGGGGAGGATCAGAGGCGGAAGGGGGCAGAGAAGGGGGCAGAGAGGGGGCAGAGAGGGAGGGAGGAGAGAGGGGAAGGATCAGAGTGGGAGGGGAGCAGCGAGGGCATCAGACAGGAGGGGGGCAGAGAGGAGGACGGGAGGGAGAGGGGAAGAGAGGGAGGGGACAGAGAGGGAGTGGACAGAGAGGGAGGGGGCGCAGAGAGGAGAGGGGTCAGAGAGGGAGGGAGGCAGAGAGGGAGGGGAGGAAGAGAGGGGAGGCGAGAGAGAGGGAGGGACAGAGAGGGAGGGGGCTGAGAGGGAGGAGAAGAGAGGGCGGGAGAAGAGAGGGGGAGCAGAGAGGGAGGAGGCAGAGAGGGAAGGACAGATAGGGAAGAGAGGGAGGGACTGAGAGGGAGAGGACAGAGTAAGAGGGAGCAGGGAGGGAGCGGAGAGAGAGGGAGAGACACAGAGAGGGAGGAAGCAGAGAGGTAGGAGCAGAGCGGGGAGGATCAGAGAAGCAGAGACAGAGAGGGAGGGGAAGAGTGGGAGGGGGTCAGAGAGGGAGGGGGGCTGAGAGGGGGAGGGAACGGGGGATCAGAGGGAGGAACAGAGAGGGAGGGGCTGAGAGGGAGGGGGCTGATAGGGGATCAGAGAGGGAGGTACAGAGAGGGAGGGGGCTGAGAGGGAGGGGAAAAGAGGGGAGGTGGACAGAGAAAGAGGGGGATGCAGAGAGGGAGGGGCTGAGAGGGGATAAGGGAGGGAGGGGCAGAGAGGCAGGGGGAAGATAGGGAGAGGGGCAGAGAGGGAAGGGAAGAGAGAGGAGAGGAAGCGAGGGAGGGGGGCAGAGAGGGAGGGGAGCTGAAAGGGAGGGGGATGAGAGGGAGAGGGATGAGAGCGAGGGACAGAGAGGGAGGGGGAGCAGAGAGGGAGGGGGGTCAGAGAGGGAGGGGCGCAGAGAGGATGGGGTAGAGAGGGAGGGGTGCAGAGAGGGAGGGGGTGCAGATAGGGAGGAATGCAGAGAGGTAGGGGGAGCAGCGAGGGGATCAGTGGGAGGGGGCAGCGAGGGTGGATCAAAGAGGTAGGAGGAAGAGAGGAGGGGGCAGAGAGGGAGGAGGAAGAGGGTGGTTCAGAGAGGATGGGAGTGAGAGGGAGTGAGACAGAGAGGAGGGGGCAGAGAGGGAGGGGGCAGAGAGGGAGGGAGCTGAGATGGAGGGGATAGAGAGGGTCGGGGCAGAGAGGGAGCAGGGCAGAAGGAGGGGGCAGAGAGGGAGGGGAAAGAGAGGAGAGGTCAGAGAGGGTGCGGAGAGGGACGGGCAGAGAGGGAGGGGACAGAGAGGGAGAGGGGCAGAGCGGGGAGGATCAGAGAGGGAGGGGACATAGAGGGAGGGGGAACATAGAGGGAGGGGGAACATAGAGGGAGTGCAGAGAGAGGGAGGATGCAGAGAGGGAGGGGGTAGAGAGGGAGGGAAGAGAAGAGGGGGCAGCGAGGGGATCAGAGAGGGCGGAACAGAGAGGGAGAAGTCTGAGAGGAATGGGGAAGAGAGGGAGGTGGAAGAGAGGGAGGGGAAGAGAGGAGAGGGACGGGGGACAGAGAGGGAGGAGGATGAGAGGGTGGAGGGCCAGAGAGGAAGGGCGAAGAGAGGGAGGGGGAAGAGAGGGAGGAGGGGCAGTGAGGGAGGGGGAAGAGAGGGAGGGGGAAGAGAGGGAGGGGGGCAGAGGGAGAGAGACAGAGAGGGAGGTGGCAGAGAGGAGGGGGAATAGGGGAGGGGGCAGAGAGGGAGGGAGCAGAGAAGGAGGTGGAAGAGAGGGAGGAGGAGCAGAGGGAGGGAGAAGAGATGGAGGGGGCAGAGAAGGAGGGGGAAGAGACGGAGGAGGAAGCAGAGAGGGAGCGCAGAGAGGGATGGGGGAAGAGAGGGAGTAGGGAGCAGAGAGGGAGGGGAAGAGAGGGGAGGGACGAGAGGGAGGGGACAGAGAAAAGGGGGCAGATAGAGAGGGACGGAGGAGTGAGGGGACAGAGCGGGAAGGATCAGAGAGGGAGGGGGGAAGAGGGAGGGGGGCAGAGAGGGAGGACGCAGAGAGAGACGGCAAGGAGGGAGGGGGCAGAGAGGGAGGGGCGAGGGAGTGAGGGGCAGAGCGGGGAAGGATCAGATAGGGAGGGGGCAGAGAGGAGGGGGACAGAGAGGGAGGGGACAGAGAGGAGGAGGCAGAGAGGGAGTGGGCAGAGAGGGAGGGACAGAGAGGGAGGGGGAAGAGAAGGAGGTGGCAGAGCGGGAGACATCAGAGAGGGAGGGGAAGAGAGGGAGGGGGCAGAGAGGGAGGGGGAGAGAGGGATGGGGCAGAGGAAGGAGGGGCCAGAGAGGAAGGGGGAGAGAGGAAGGGGGAGAGAGGAAGGGGAAGAGGGAGGGTTGAGATAGGAGGGGGCACGGGGGCAGAGAGGAAAGGGAAAGAGGAGGGATGGGGCAGAGAGGGAGGGGGCAGAGAGCGATGGGTCAGAGAGGGAGGGGAAGAGAGGGAGGGGGCAGAGAGGATGTCTGCAGACAGGGAGGGCAGAGCGGGTGGGAGCAGAGAGGGAGGGGGGAGAGGAGGTGGCAGAGAGGAAGGAGGCAGAGAGGGAGGGGCAAAGAGCGAGGGGAAAGGGGTAGATAGGGAAGGGTAGATAGGGAGGAGCAGGGGTAGGTAGGAGAGGGGGAGGGATAGAGGGGAAGGGAAAGGTGGCAGAGGCAGATCCACCATGCACCGGGCGAGCGACCTGGGCGATGCCGCGGCGTGCGAGCGGACGTCAGCCCCGAGGACCGCAAGTTCGGCCGCCGCAGTCTCCAGTCAAGGACCGACATCATCTCCAGGCTCGTCCTTTCTTCCACCAGCGGCGTCTGCACCACCTGTGTAACCCATTGTAAGGTCATCATAGAAACATAGAAATTAGGTGCAGGAGGCCATTCGGCCTTCGAGCCTGCACCGCCATTTAATATGATCATGGCTGATCATCCAACTCAGTATCCCGTACCTGCCTTCTCTCCATACTCCCTGATCCTCTTAGCCACAAGGGCCACATATAACTCCCTCTTAAATATAGCCAATGAACGGTGGCCTCAACTACCCTCGTGGCGGAGGAGTTCCAGAGATTCACCACTCTCTGTGTGAAAAAAAAAGTTATTCTCATTTCGGTTTTAAAGGATTTCCCCCTTATCCTTAAG